>CAUYRT010055108.1:0-145316 GCA_963574885.1 Lepilemur ruficaudatus
ATGTATATAGAAAAATTAGCCGGGCATGGTGGCACATGCCTGTAGTCCCAGCTACTCGGGAGGCTGAGGCAGGAGGATTGCCTGAGCCCAGGAGTTTGAGGTTGCTGTGAGCTAGGCTGAAGCCACGGCACTCTAGCCTGGGCAACAGAGTGAGAGTCTGTCTCAAAAAAAAAAAAAAAAAAAAAAAGAATCTAATGCATGCTGCTGCTGATCTGGCAGGAGGTGGATCTGAGGCCTTGATGTGAGTGATGGGGAGCAGCTGCAAATACAGATGAAGCTTGGCTTGCCCTACCTGCTGTTCACCTCCTGCTGTGCAGCTTGGTTCCTAACAGGCTGTAAACCCGGTTGGGGACCGTGGCCCTGGAACTATGATACTCATTTCCAAACTTTTCACTTGACTAACAGTTGCAGGTTCAGCTTTAATGTCACATCCTCAAGCTTTCTCTAACCCCCATTTAACTTAGCTCTTGTTACACACTCTCAAGTCACCATATTCTTTCACACCATTAGTGCAAATTGTACATATGTATTAGCCTGGTGATTTGTCTAGTTTCTGTCTCCACACTATATTTAACCTCTGAGGACAGGGAGCATGTTTCTTGCTCAACATTACAAATTAGGCACCAAGCACAGTCCCTGGCACTTAATAAATAATCAATTTGTCAAATGAATCGTGTCTTCATAAATGTTGTACTGTATGTCCTGCAAAAGCAAAAATTCTCAACCTGGGGTTCATGGATACCCAGTGATGTGAAAATCCCATAACCTTTCTGCAAGATTCTGTGCTTTTCCATGGAGAGAAGTCTTTGGATTTCATGAAACTTTCAAAGGAATGGAGACACCCTAACCCCAAGAAAGAATAACTACAATGGTACACAGATTCTAAAGCTTTACCTGTCCAGCCTCCCTGCTGTCTCCTCACCTTCAGTATCTCTCACACTGCCATATCTACTTATAGCAATTTCCTAATTTGAATATAATCAAGAACTTTTCCACTACCTATTTGATACAGAAACTGATAAAAATCATTAAGTTTCTTGAAAGCATACCAACTTTAGTGCCAGTTTCTTAAACCACTAATATATTCAGTGATTCTTTATCAAGCAGAATGACCTAGGGAAATTTCACGATCTAGAGTTAAGAAAATAAAATTAATGGACTCTGAAATCCATTAATATGTATTCATAAATTATTCTAAAATCAATCACTACATTGAGGGTTTAAACCAGGAATCAAAACATCAAGTGTCTATACATGCCAGGCAAAGAAGAGACATGGTCCAGTGGGACCGGATGGGCTGCAGAGCCTACCTGTGTAAAGGTGACAGCTACTACTCAGCCCCAACCCCTTGCTGATACGTAAAAATGCAGGACTGGTGCTGCCCAGAGTATCTATAAGATCAAGAAGTCCAGATTTTTTATTTTTAAATATCTCAACTGTTGGCAATTAATTTTTAAAATGCACATTTTAAATGCTGCATAGGTCAAACAAATCACAACTTTGGGCAAGACACAGCCTGCAGACTGACAGTTTCTGAATAATGATTTCCATAAACTTGTTTTAATCATTTGTAAGAATTTTGGGGGTAACCTTTAGTCACTCAAAGTATATTAAAACTTTAATGACTCTACCATCCCATAAATATTTATATATACTTGACCAATATGAAATCATAAAATAATGGTGCTTTAAGGATTTCAAGTTAAAAAGTAATTTTTACACTAATGCTTTATCTATTTAAAGCACATTGTTGTCATACAGAGAAGACTAAAAATAAGTTCTTATATATATATATTTTTTGGATCAGTTCTTAAAGAACAGCTAAAATATTCCATCAGTGTGGTGTTAACTTATGTCACCAATCAGTGAATAGTGCCCTTCTCAAGCTAGAGTGAACCTGCCTTTCTGCCAAGGAAAGAATCCATTAACACACCTTAGTTCTGGTTATTTCTTAATGTGCAACCCTAGCATTTTTATTTTTTAGTCACAAGGCTGGAATGATAAGACCATTAAGAGCAATAGCTGCCATAAAACCTCATAAGTCATTTTTAATAAGGCCATCAATTTCTGCCAAGAACTAAACAAAGTAAAATGTATAACCAAGCCCTATTAGCTCTGCTATCAAAGGGAACCAAGACAAAAGATAAATTAATCACTTTGTAAATGACTTACTCTGCAGTGACAGCAGGAGCTAAGGGATCAAACTCCATTACCTCGTAGTAATTGGGTGGCTGGAGATTATTCTTTGCCATCCCTTTAGGCAAAAAAAGAGACCGGTAAACACAGATTGTGCTTTTCAAGGAGCATACACAATTAATACTCTTTTTATTAATTTAGACTTCAACGATAAGCTCTTAAACACAACCAAAACAGACTGGTGTTCCAATGCTACTTCCAAGTGCAACAAATCTACAAATCTGTATATAACAAAAAGATTTCCAAATGTCAACTAAAGGTTCATTTATTATACCTTAGTGTTCAAATATACAACACAAGCATTTTTACCATCTCCTAAAATCAGTTCTAATGGCCACTGCCCTGAATTTATTTAATTTTGCTTAAAATTGCAAAGGCGCTCCTCTAATTTCTCCTATTTTCAATTACCAGTAAATCTTTGTTTCCTTATTTGTTGCAAATAATAAGGTCTCATGTACCTGGATGACTGCTGGGCAAAGGTGGTAGCCTCTGGTTTGATGGTGCTGCTGCAACGGACTGTAGACTAACTGGCTGTAGCAATACTGGATTTGAATGTTCTGGAACCTTAAGAAAGCAAAACACATGTTCAAATAAATATTCTACACTAAGCTTTTATTTACATTCCTAGGCTTGCAAGTGGCACTATTCCAAGAACCATATATTCTGAACTGGACAAGAACTAGTAATTTTTAACTATTACTTTATTTTTTAGGTAGTAACTACTTACAAAATTTACTACTTTTCTCTCTGGTTTTATGCCTATTGTATCTCACTTCCCATATAAACTAAAATTAAAAAAAAAAATGTTGTCTTTAAAAAAGAAGCAGGATTGTATGGTTCAGTCCAGATTCTTCGTGGTTTCACTCTGAATATAAAATCTCAGCCTCGAACAGGGGGAAAAAAGTGTTAACATCCATAGAGAGGCACACAGTGATGCTGGCCAAATCAGGGCTGGTAAAGATTAAAATCTCAATTAGAAATATTTCTTCTTACAATTTTCCTCATTCATTCCACAAATGTTCCCGGGCACAAGCACTATTAATAAAGCAATAAATAAAACAGACCAAGTCCCTACCCTCATGGGGCAGACAATCAACAAATGTATACAGATGTCACATGGCACTTGCTCTAATAAAAAAGTAGGGTAATGGGGAGAAGAGAGGCTGGGGTGGGATACTGCTCTGATAGTTTATGGACAGGGAGTGCCTCACCACTGGGGGCAGTTATGTAGGACCCTGACTAAAGTGAGCCCTGTGATTATCAGAGAGGACACAAGTTCATAGGCTCTGAAGTAAGGGAGGCCAGTGTGGTGGGAGCAGAGTGAGCCTAGGAGGACAGGCAAGAGGGGAGGGTGAAGAGAGAAGAGGCAGGCTCACATCAGCATGCAAGGTTTTTACTGAGTAAAGCAGTGAGGAGGAAAATCGTAGGTGGGTTTTGAGCAGACAAGGGACATAATGTGACTTTACCTTTGAAAAAGGTTGCTGTGGTTTCTGTTTTGAGAAAAGACTGTGAGGTGTAGGGGAGGGGAGGGAGGCAAAGGCTGAAACAGGGCAACCCTTTAGAGGCCACTGTAATATCTGTCTGCTGGTGCTTGAACTAGGATGCAGAAAGGAGAAATGAGAAATGGCTGGATAGTGGACATATCTTGAAAGTAAAAGGTAGTAGTCAAGGCTATTACCCAAGGTTTTTGACCTAAGCAACTGAAAGAATCGAGTGTTCATTTACTGAGGTGGGAAGTCTGCAGGAAGAGCAGGTTGAAAGTGGAGACTGGGAAGAAAGCAAGAGAAACTGTTAGGTAGAAAGTGGATATATGAATTTTGAGTTTAGGCTAGGGGACTGGGCTGGAGATACAAACTTGTAGAATTTGAATGATCACTTCAAGATATGAGACCAGAAGACCATGGAGGAATGAATGGAGATAGAGAAGTCTGAAGCCTGGACCCAAGGTCTCCAATACTCAAAGGTCAGTAGAGGAAGAAGGGCCAGCAAAGGAGAGAAGAAAGGAAAGCCAGGCGAGAGAAGAACCAAAAGTGAGCGGTATGTGAGAGCCACATGTGCAAAAAGGAGAAAATGATCGACTTTGTCACATGCCGCTGATAAATCAGGTAAGATGAAGACTGAGAATTGCAGTTCTAGATTTAATAATATGAGAGTCACTGGTGACCATGACAAGAGCTCTGTCTGTAGAGTGGTAGGGATAAAAGCCTGTCTGAAGTCTTGTCAAAGAGGATGGGGGAAAGAAAGTGGAGACAATAAATGTAACTCTAAAGGAATTTTGATCCTTAACCATCTTGCTAACAGAAGTGAGGGAAAGGAGAAGTCCTAATAGGGGCTGCATCAATGCATTACTGAGCAGAACATAAGAATTCATGGCCAGGAGTTCTTTTTTGGCCATGATAAATCTGCTGACTAAGTGCACTGCCAGAGAAGGGTTTTGTTACTTACATTATCATATGTATGACTGGAGGCGAGGTTTTGGCTGGTCCTTTGGGTAAACCTAGGATAGTGTGATAACACAGCATGATTACCCTACAGTGAGAACACAAATGCAAAAAGTAAGATGATTTTCCTACTCTAAAAGCAAAACCTAAAACATACCTTCAGACTGTACAAAGTGTTACTTTTATATAACAATTGCCATCTGGTTGGTTTCAGTGCCCACCAGATCATGATGCCCAAATGCCAAAGATCTAAAGCACTGTCCCTTGGTAGCCCTGAGATGCTGGAGTGTGCACTAATAAAACGGAGCCTTTAGTCTTTCCATCAGAGTAACTACCATCCCATCTTTTTCTGAAGGATGAGAAGCAGTACAGAGCAGAAGTTAAGAAGGAAGCTGGGAGGGTTCCGGTTCAGGGTAAGGTGGAGCAGACACACTTTACCCTGTCTTGCCAACGGAGTATCACTATTAAAGCTGAATGCACAGAGCAACTATTTCAGGACTCTGAAAAGTAAATAGTAGATAGTAGTGGACTGAATGGGAAAGATGACCACAATTCAAGTATCACTGAATTGTTGGTGTATTTACCATGTTTTACCTCTTTATATTCCCTGAGTAAATGCAATGCAGCCAGAAACCCAAATGAAGGATCAGTAAGGACAGACAGGGCTCCAGGAAGAGCCCTCTCATTTTCACTCGAGAAGAAAAGGGAAATTCTAATGCTCAAAGTGTGTGGAAATCCTGCGCCCCTTTTTGTCCTCTTCTCTCATACCCCACACAACAGGCAACCTCAAGGTGGCTGCAGTGACAGCAGAGGCAACCACGACCTTCAGGAGAGTAAAACTCAGTGAAGGGAATGGAATCTGCCTCTGCAATAGGAGCTGTGATACCAAGAGGATGGGGAGAACTCCTGTGTTTCTTTTTTCCTTTCTGTCCAGTGATTAGATCACAGGCATAAGCATGGTTGAGGAAATGTGTGGTATCGTGGGGTAACTAAAGCTCCAGCTTTATGACTGGAGAACAAAAAGGGAGCCCCAGGAAACCAGAAAGGACCAGAGAAATCACAATGATGGAGGAATTCAGGAAAACAATTTCATAAAGTTGTTTACGAAATCCTAGGCCCACCCCTTTCACTATGCATGAATGATCTGATCTCAGTTAGGATGCTCAAAATGTTGAGCACTAAACACATGACCTGCTGTTTGGACTTTAGATTGACCACTGGCTGAAACATATGTGGGACAGATTTGATTAGCACTGCAATGGCTTTGAAAACTTCACTGACATTGGAATCACAGCCCACTGAAGCACGCTAAAATTGTGGCATCAATCTAAAAAGGTTGTTTGCCTACTAAAATCAAAATATCAACATTCTTGAACAGGATTTAAATAAGACCAAGAGTCTCATAATAAAACATTAAAAATGCCCAAGACATAATCCAAAATTACTAGGCATATGAAGAACCAGGAAGATTTCAACTTGCATGAGAAGACAATTAATAGACACTGATGCCAGGAGGACACAGATATTGAAATTACAAATGCTCCAACAAGGAACTGCAAATAATCTTGATTAAAAAAGGAAAAATAGAAAGTTTCAGCAATGAAACAGAAGATATAAAGAACCAGATGGAAATGTTAGAATTAAAAATATAATAATTGAAATTTAAAAAAACCTTACAGATGTGCTCAATAGCAAAATGGAGATGACAGAGGAAATAGTGAACTCAAACACAGATCATAGAAATGATCCAATCTCAACAGAGAGAATAAAAAAAAAGTAATAAACAGAACCCTAAACACCTATGAGACAACAACACATCTAGCATTTGTGTCATGAGAGTTCCATCAGGAGAGCAGAAAATGTGTAGTGCTAAAAAAAGAAAAAAATGGAGAATAACTACTGAAAACTTCACAGGTTTGGTGAAAGACATAAACAAACAAATTCAGGTACCATGTAGTAGGTTAAATGGTGGTGCCCCAAAAGATATGCCCATGTCTCTAATTCCCAGAATTCCTAATTCCCTGTGAATGTTACCTTATTTGGGAAAAAGGGTCTTTGCAGATATAATTAAGGATCTAAAGATGAGGATATCATACTATATAATCTGGGTGGGCCATAAAACCAATGATAAGTGACCTTAAAAGAGAAAAGCAGAGGGAGATTTGAGACACACAGAAGAAAAAGCCAGGTGAAGGGACAGGCAGAAATGGGAGTGATGTGGCCAAATACCAAGAAATCCAAGGAATGCCACCAAGTCACCAGAATCGGGCAGAGGCAGAGAATGGATTTTCTCCTAAAGTCCTGGAGACAGTGTGGCTCTGCTGAATTTCAGACTTTTTGTTTCTAAAACTATGAGAGAATAAATTTCTGTGGTTTTAAACCAACCAGTTTGTGGAATTTATTACAGTGACCACAGGAAACTAATATGATCAGCCAACCCCAAACAGAACAAATCAAAAGAAGTCCATATCAGGCACATTATAATCAAACTACTCAAAATGAAAGAAAAAAAAAATCTTTAAAGCAGCCAGAAAGTCAGAGAAAACAATACATTATCTGTATGGGGAACAACAAGTCACATTAATGTAAATTTCTCACTGGAAACCATTTAGGCCAGAAGAGAGTGGAACCACCGTTTAAAACTGCAGAAAGAACAGACTGTGAACCCAGAATCCTATATTCAGTGAAAATACCCTTCAGGAACAAAGATATAATAAGACATTCTCACATGAAGTAAAACTAAAAGACTGCTGCCAATAGACCTGCTCTAAAAGAATTGCTAAAGGAAATTCTTCAGAAAGAAGGGAAATTATACTAGAAGAGAGAAGAATAACAGTACTGGTAAATACTGGGTAAATATAATAGACTACTCTTCTCTTCTTCAGTTCTTTAAAATATATTTGAGGTCTACAAGCAAAAATTAACATTGTTGGTTGTTTCTTTTCAATGTATAGAGGTATAATATATAACTATAATATAATATAAAAGGAGGATCTGTATGGTGATGTCTACATTTTACTTCAAGTTGTAAAGCACTGATTTTAAGTAAACTGAAAAATTAAGTACACTGAAATCACTGAAGAAACCTCTCTCTCTCTATATATATATGCACACACACACACACAGACTATACAAACATACAGTCAAACTCACAATAGATAAATTAAAGGGGAGTACTAAAAATATTCTAATAATCCAAAAGAAGGCAGGAAAGAGAAGACAGAAAAAAAGGGAACAAATAGGAAAATTATACAATGGTAGACCTAAACCCAACATACAACTACATTAAATGTAAATGGTCTAAACTTATCAATTAAAACACAAAAATTATGAGAATACATAAAAATGGATAAACCAATTATATGCTATCTATAAGAAACTTTAAATATTTTAATATAGTTAAGTTAAAAGTAAAAAGATGGAGAAAGATGTACTATGCAACCACTAATCAAAGGAAAACTAGAGTGTCTACATTAATATTAAAGTGGACATCCGGGCAAAGAAAACTATGAGGGACAAAGAGGGATATTACATAATGATGAAAGGGTCAATTAACCAAGACAACAATGGTGAATGTATGAGTTCAAAATACATAAAACACCAATTTTATACCATCTCTTCTAGAAAGATCGCATACTGTATCTATTTAGATGACATTTTCAAAGACAAACCATATATAGTGACAGAGAACAGTTTGGTGGTTGCTGGGGGTCAGGGGTTAGGGGTGGGAAGGTGTGACTATAAAGGAATAGCACAAGGGAGTTTTTTAGGGTGATGGAACTATTCTGTATCCTGACTGTGGTGGTGGTTATATGAATCTATACAGCTGTTAAAATTCATATTAATAGAACTGTACACCAAACAAAAGGTCAATTTTACTATGTGAAAATTTTAAAAATAAAATTAACTAAGTACAAAAGGAAAAAAAAGGACAGTTACTGAAATCAGACCCATTTGAATTTGAATCCAATTTCAGCACTAGCTGGGCAACCACTGGCAAGTTAATCTTCCTCAGCCTTGGTTTTAAAATGAAATTGATAGTGGTACCTACCTCATAGGGTTATTAGGAACATTAGTAATTAGTAAGGATTTCTTATACTTACTAGCTTGTTGCCTGATAGTAAGTAGACTGTAAATATGATCTATGACTTTATCCTGTCTTCATTATTGTTTTTCAAGGATTCTTTCTGTTATGAATAATTGCATCACTCACTTGTTCTGTGATGGTGAACAAATTAAACTTCAAACATGGAGGGTAGGAAAAAAAATCTGAAGACCATTTAGACGTTTTAATGGCTGATTTTGCCTCTCGTAAGTGAACCTAGGCATATGATTTAACCCAGGTTCATGGCCTAGTCAACTTTAGTGCTTCGGTTTCTCACACAGTGAAAAGTTAGGTCTAATTATACAGTTTCATGTATCGATAAGATTTTTTTTTTTGAAAATTAAAAAAAATAGATATAACTTAAAAAGATAGTCCAGAAAACAAACTGTTACTGCTATTGCTGATTATCTTTTATGCCTGTGGATTCTAAGAACAACAATGGCTTTGTTATAATTATTTTGGTATTTGAATCTTGGGGTAGATACCCATCATGGGGTTTTTCACTGTATCATTGGAAAACCACTGCTTCATGATTCTCAGGGATCACTGTTAAAACTAGTGATTCCTGCTACTGAATCAGAATTTCTGGAGGCCAGTAATTTGACTTTTTAACAGTTACCCAAGTAATTTTTATACACACTAAAATATGAGATCCACTATGAGCTCTGCAGAGAGCTCATAGTTACAGAGCTCTCTGTAGGTTACAGATTAAAATAAGAAGCTATTAGCTGAAATTTGATTTCTTGATGAATTTTATAGACATTTATTATAATGGGATTTTATCTGTATTACTTATTCTTTCTTATATTACCAAACAAGATTAGCAAGACAGCAGGAACAAATCAGCTAACCTTTTTACACAATACTTTGAGTTGCTGTTTTACAGAATCAGCTACTTTAAACTACATTATTTACCAAGCAGCTTCACTAGAAATTTGCCTACATTTCAACATTTACGTGCACTGCACGTAGCCAAGAACTGAGGTAGTCAATCTAAGGTATTGACCCAACTTAGTGGTTCATGAGATAGCCACTGAAACTGTACCATTTCCCAACACATGAATCTTTCTTTTCTCTTCTTCCCTTACACATTTTTTTGCTCATTTTTCTTCTCAGTTTCTTTCTCATTATCCTCCCTTTGCCCCTACCCCTTTTAAACATAGAAAAGTAATTTGGTGATTGAGTAGACAGTATCTAAATAAAAAAACACTAGGCAACTTTAAAAAAATATCTAAAGTCATTGACATAAATGCACTGCCAAAATGTGTCATTAAGTAAAAAGCAAAAGCAAAGTTCAGAACAGTGAGAGAGTATGTTGCATTTTATTTAGTAAAAGAGAAAACAATTCATATTCATATTTACCTAAAGACACTTTGGAAAGATAAATAAGAACTTAAAGTGGATTAGCTGGGTGGGAGCAGAGAGTGACACTGCAGAAAAGGGGAAAGGAAGAATGAAGCGCAGATGAGATCGAGAATTGTCTTATACAACTTTTTATATTGTTTTGATATCTGAATCATGGAAATGTATTGCCTATTACCTAAAATATATACATGCAAAAGGAAAAAACAACAATGGCTTTGGCATAAGGCAAATCCAACTTCTATTTATTTTGTGCTCTATTTCTTCTGCCTTTCCCTGAACTTAGGTAACCATTCTCTTTTAGTTTCTCCCTTCCCGTATCCTGTGTTTCTTTATGCAACAGAGACAAATATTAACATATATTCTTATTTCCCACCTTCTTACACAAATGCAATATATTATATACACACTACTTTGCACCTTTTTCCCCCCCACTTAGCTAGCAATAAATATATTGGTGATTGTCCCTCACATAAAGAGCCTGTTTTTCACCCCCCAGCTGCATAATATATTGTACAGATATTTATTTAACCAGTCCCCAACTGATGGATACTTGAGTTGTTTCCAATTATTTACTATTGCCTAAATGTTGTAAAAAATAATCTTATAAACACCTAATTTTGTGTAAGTACAAAATCTGTGCAGTACAAATTCCTAGAAATAAGACTGTAGGTTCAAAGGTAAATACATTTATAATTTTAGTGGATATTGCCACTTGCCTCTTAAAACGGTTGCATAACTTTGTGACAATAACTGTCTTTCCATAGCCAACAAAGTACGTTATCAAATATTTGGACTTTTCTCATGAGAAGTTTAAAAAAATGCCTCATTGGAGTTTAATTTACATTTCTCTGTAAGTAAACTTGAACATCATTGCATATGTTTATGGGTCATCAATATTTCTTTCTTGGTGAACTATCGATTCATCAGACTTGCTACTAAACTGGCTGTATGAACTTGGGTAAGTTCTGTTCCCTTGGATAGAGAAGGGACTAAGAAGTCTCAGTCTCTTCTCTTGTACAATAAGAATAATGATAATAGCACTGACCTAAGAACTTTAGAGATTACAAGAAATAAAGAAAAGTAGCTTAATAAAGTGTGTGGCACATAGCAAGTGCTCCGTAATTGGTGTGGTCATTACTCTTAATTTTGAGCCTCATTTCTCTTCCACCTCCCTTGTCATTATATTTCCCCTGTTTTTCCCCTACCTCCTGTTACCACAAAAAGAAAAACGGAAATAGTTTATTAAAGGCTTATTATGTACCAAGTGCCATATTAGGAGTTTTGCATACAGCACCTCACTGAATCTTTGTAAGAGGACGTTGGTATTCTTAGGAAAAAAATGAACATTCACAGTGGCTATGTATCTCATCCTAGGTCACACAGCTAGAAGGCAGTAGTACTGAGATTCTGACTCAGGTCTGATTGATTTTTAAGTCTCTATGTTTTCTATTCTGCCATGTTTTATTAAATATAAGGAATCGGAATGTCATGGTATTAGTTCTGCAGTGTTACTGACGTACTTACAGGGGTGTTTCTGTATTTTCCAAGGCTAGCAAATCCATCTGTGGATGAAGACTGGGTATTAAGTGGTTTGTTACATCAGGACTTGGAGAACTGAAATCTAGAACACAAAATGGACTTGTTTGGCTTTGAAACATTTTGTCAGTTATTATGTTGGATTTTCCACAGCATAAAAAAAATCCAACCAAATTAGAGAGATTTAGATTTTTTTTTGTCACCATAAAATCATGAGATTCCCTCTAAGAGAAATTAGAAGGCATAATTTGATAGTTAGAGAGAGAGACATTCCCTGCTACAAAAACAGTTTCCTGTAAAGGTAATAAATGCTTTTATATTGCATTTTCTGAAACCCCAAGCTGATCCAGAGTGGAAAGGATTTTATATGTCTTGTTCTGCCCAGCACAAAAATAAAAAAGTTATGATATATATTGAGTAGCTCTACATTCATCTCAAGCTCCAAGCCCCATAGCCCAAAGCGAAAAATTCTTTTCTCTCTTCTGAAAATTCCTGATGAATCAAGAATACTCTCCAATGTAACTGATTCTACACATCCCACATAAGTGTACATAAGTAGCCAACATAAGTAGCCAACATCTCAGAAATGGGGAAAGTTATAAGAAAACCACAAATTCAGTGATACTAAATATCTTTACTCTGGAAACACCACATGACATGAGAAAAATTGATTTTAGTTTGGTAAAACTTCTGGATTTCGCATTTTTCATCATGCTTATTTTGTAATTTACCAACATTTGCTGGGAATAAGGATAATAGAAGATGAATAAGTTAGATAAGACAGGTAACCCCTATCTTTTATTAATGTTTATAAAATGCATTGTAGGTATTTTTACAATGCATTTTATAAACATTAGTTTGTTTACCTTCATAACAACACTTTAAGGCAATTGTTCCCATTTTAAAAAGAAAGTCTCAAAGGATAGGTGGCTAAGAAGTGACAGAACTGGTATTTCGACTTAGACTTCTCTGGTTTTACAGCCTGTATTTTTCCTTCTACATTTTACCACCACGTGGATCATTCCTTGTAATTCCTGAGTTTCTTCATTTGCATCAAATATTTCCTTACCTGATGCTGTGGTACAGCAGAAAAACCCAGTGATAATAGCATGTGGGTTCAGAATAGATTTTAAGTATTGACCATCGAGCTGAGCAACCTCAACAAAGCAGGCCAGGTGAATTCCATGAGATTCTAAGCCAGCAGGACGAATTTCAAGGACCTCCTCCCCCAGACACATCCCATTCCTGTATTGGGTTTGACCCAACCATGTGCCAGGAAGTAATTACATCTCCTGACATAGTTCTCTGATATTCAAACTGACTTCAGTCCTTCTCAGGTCGCATTTAATCATGAAATTAAGGAGAACTGTTTCACATCAACCTCTTCTGATGGTCTGAAAAGGCCTGAGAGCTTATTTACTTAAGTCTGGAAGCTGAGCATTCCTAGTGCTGAGTTCCCCCAGACTGGCCCTAGGCATCGGAGGACTGGGACTCAGGTCGAGGAGATCACAAGATGGGGCAGAAGGCTCACTGGCAGTCTGAAAACAAAGCAAAAAAGAAAAAAGAAAAAAATGTGTCATGTAGTTTATCTTGGCTTTCTCCCCATAGGCTTTCCTTAATAACATTAAATTATTAAGGCAATTACTCTATGCCACCAAAAACACTCCGACTTGTCCATGCACGTCTCCTCTTTATAAGACTTATTTTAGATAAGGCTTGCTTCTTACTGTATAACTTGTATATTGTTCAATTGTTTATTTTATAACATTTCTACTCACTTACATTGGTGGTTTCCTTCTGGTTCTTATTTTGTTCCAAAATCCTTTGTTGGTTTCGAGTAAACCTGTTTAAATTAGTAAAATTCAAGTATTTAAAAGAAAACAGATATGAAAATGCTATAAAATTCAACAATTATAATATGCAAATATTAAGGAATGAAGACAATCAGCCTCATGCCAGTAAAATTCTATTCAATTCACAATAAAATACTTTTAATAACTTTTTTCCAGTTTATAGAATATTAATAGCCTTAGAGAAAACGATGAGAAAATAGAATAGTATTTTTAAAGATTAATAATAATCCCATCACCCAGAAATTATTAACCCTATTAATATTATTCCAATATTTCTTCTATAAGTGAGTCTATTTTTAAACTTAGTTGAAATCATACCTTACCTAATTCTGTATCCTAATTTGATTATGTCACAAGCATTTTTCTATTCAACATTACAGTTTTTAATGGCTGTAATATTTTACCTTATGAATCTATCATACCTTTAACCATTCTTCTTATTCTCAAATATTTGTTTCCAATGTTGCCATTATAAATAATTTTCCAAAAATTCAAATACATTTAAAGTATTTTACCATTTCACTATTTATAAGATACTTAACACCAACAAAAAATATTGATATTTACAACTACAATTTAATTTTACGTTGCTTGTCCACTGAGAGTAAAGGAGGAGCAGTTAAATAAATAGGAGAATAGATGTAAAAAAAAGACTAGTAAAGTTGAAGACAGCAGTCCAATGCTCAAGTGTCAGCATTATTACCTAGTAGTTACATGAGCAGGATATGACTTCCTAAACCTTGGTTCTCCATCTGCTAAAAGGGAATAACAACATTTGAACCATTTTCTCAGAAAGTTAATTTCCAGGGCCAAGATAGAAAGATAGGTGGTACAGGTGGATGAATGTGGAAATGCTTTGCAAACTGATAGTTGCTTTAGAAACATACAGTATTGCTATTATGACACCTTGACTCCATGAGCGCGAACACTTTAAAGTGTAAAAAGCTTATACTGAATCTGAACATGCACTTAGGGTTAAGGAGTTTTCTAAAATACATGCTTTTTAAAATTCCATCTCGTTATAGTGTTGGCTTCTTGCATTCTAGTCAGTTATGTCCTGGATATAAACAATCTTTCCGGATCAAGCCCTGAGTAACAAATTTCAATTTCTTTATTTGCACAACTATTCCCTGGATGAAATGAGTGGAGACTTTGGGCGATGTTGGAATAAAGCAAATGAATGTATTCTGCATGCGAGATTGATGTGAATCTTTGGGGACCAGAGGACAGACTGTGATAGACAGAGTAATGCCCCCTTCCCCTAAAGGCATCCATATTCTAGCCAACAGAACTGGTGAATATGTTAGGTTATATGGCAAGGGAGAATATAAGGTTGCAAATGGAATGAAGCTAGCTAGCGAGCTGACCTTAACGGGGAGATTATTCTGGATTGTACAGATGAGCCCAGTGTAGTCATAAAGGTCCTTAAACGTGCACAAAAGAGCGGAAGTAAGAGAGATACAATGTAAGAAGGACTGAGCTAGACATTGTTGGCTTTGAAGACAGAGGAAGGAGGACATGAGCTAGGAATGTGAACAGCCTCTAGGAGCTGCAAAAGGTAAGGAGACGGATTCTCCTCTACTCGGACTTCTATCCTAAAGAACTCACTTCATCATCTTGTGATAATAAAGTTGTATTGTTTTAAGCCACTAAGTTTGCGGTAATTTGTTACAGCAGCCACAGAAAACTAAAACACCAGACCAGTATCTTTTCTAGAGGCAAGAATTTCTGATTAGGACTTGAGTGTTTCAATCACCCAATTTACCACAGTCACTCTGGCATACAGGGTTCAAAGCCCAATCAGAATGAGCTGTTCATAGTAGTAATACAATCTTCTGATATCTAGGCCAAATAAACACACATTCCCCCTCAGAGGAAGCTTTATGCACTAGTCTTATGGTTTGCAATGGAATTCTCCAAAATGAAAACCAGAAGGCAGCACTATACTGAAAACCATGTGATTTTCCTTGGGTATTTTTCTGTTTACAAAGATGTGTTCCACAGAAAACAAAGGGCAAGGATTGTGAATTTGTTCAGTGCTAAGAAAGAAAACACGTTACTGGGCTCACATAATCAGTCAATGCCCTGTCCCTGTCGCTAATAGGCAATAAATATGAGATAGTGAAGGAAAGAAACTACCATTTCATAGCTACTGGTGTTATTTCACTGACTCTCTTGGTTCATCCATGATCAGTGGGAAAAAAAATCTAGTCAATAAATTAAAAGACTCAATGGAACATTAATAGGGAGGAGATATAATATTTAATGGATATCAATGTATTAATACTAGCATTGCACTAGGTGCTTCTAGATAAATTATCTTATGTAATTCTCAAAAAAATAAACCAAAAAACACCCAGCCCCTCCAAATAGGTATTATTATCCTCTTTAATGGATTAAAAAAATCTTAAGTCTTAGAAAAGTTATGCAACATATTTGAAATCGTCAGCTAGATTTGCATCCAGGCCTCTTCACCTTTTTCCTTTATGTCAGATTGGCCTCATTCTTCATAAACTGGCTACAAATATAGCCACTGTGCTATTAAACATTCCCAGTAATTCTCAACAGAATTGGTGCCTCTAATGGTGTCGACAACTGTTACTTTAAGGCCAGGCACAGTGACTCATGCCTTAATCCCAGCACTTTGGGAGGCTGAGGCTGTAGGATTCCTTGAGACCAGGAGTTTGAGACCCGCCTGTGCAACAAAGCGAGACCTTATCTCGACAAAACTAAAAAATTACCCCGGTGCAAGGATCACTTGAACCAGGAACTGGAGGCTAAAATAAGCTATGATCATTCCACTGCATTCTATCCTGGGTGGACAGACCAAGACTCTGTCTCTAAAAGAAAAAAAAAAAAAAACAGAAAAAATCACTTTAACTAGGAGAAACATCTTCCTGGCATTTACTGAGCAGGGGCCACACACTAAAGAGAAAATCATCCCATCCAAAATGCCAATACGTCTCCTATTGAGACACAAGGATATAGAAAGTGTTCCCTTATAGACACTCTAATGAGAATGCTGAGTAACTGGTGGTGAAACTGGAATTGGAGGACGAAGGAGAGGGTATACCATCTGCTCACCTCTCATATCCAAGGATGGCATTATTCAAATCCTCATTCACTTGAATTAGCTCAACAGTTACATCTTCATTTTCCACCACCACGAGCAGGTCCATGATCCTCTCTTGCATCTCCCGACCTGTCTTATAAAGTTTCTGTCAAAGGAAGGAGAGAGGTATTTTCTTCCATGCTAGGAATGTTCTAGAAAGACAACAGACTCACCAATCTGCACACACCTGAGATTACCTCCACACTGAGTCACCTATAGGGGACTACCAAAGTATTTAACTGTGGACAGCTCACCCATCCTATCAGAAGGCAGTGAGCTATGAAATAATTATATTTTCCTCTAAAAATCAAAACAGGTTATAAGGACAATATGATATACTGGAAGTAATGTTGGACTAAAAATTATTACTAAAAGTGATATGTGGGAATTCTAGATGCATTGCTTATTAGCTGTGCCATGTTGGGGGGAAAAAATTGTTTCCTAAATCTCAGTTTTCTCATTGATACATGAAAATTATACCACTGGCCACATCTACCTCAAGAGTTGACATGGAAATCAACTGATAGGTATGTAATGAGGAACTCTATAACTATAAAGCATAAACATAAGATGTTATTGTCATTATTAATGATAGTGGACGAAATAGTTAAAATACATTTACAGTGGCATTATATTATTTCTTGTTCTGTTGTACTTAAAAATTTATAGTTACATCAATTCCAAGGTAAACTGAACCAGGATTATAAAACTAGTCATGGATAACATCCTTATTTGGACTACCTAGAATGACTGCATTAAGCCATGACTCCATTCCCCCAAACCAGTTGTTTCTCATAAGCATCAGAGGCATCTACAGCAAACTTACTGATTCAGAATCTCCAGGGTTGAGGCTCTGGGAATCTATATTTTTTCAAAACAAATAACCCAGGGTATTTCTTATGTACACCAACATTTGAAAACTGCTTCCTTCGAGTTGACTTCCTTCTAGGCAGGCCTCCAATAAACCTGAGGCATGTAAAACTGATATTAATATTTCCTCAAGTCCATCTTGCCTAGAATTTGTCTGTGTAATGATACTTTAACATCAGGCAAAAATACAGGGAGTTTCTCCTTTCAAAATGAAAGCAGCAGAACTTGCCAAAACATCACACAATTACATTATCTGACTTTTTCCCCTCAAGAAAGAAAGGCCTGCTGAAAAATTTATGCTTCATGAAACCGTTTAGAATCTCAAACGATCTATTACAAGACTCCTGACAGGAAATCTCTAAATAAATAAATCAAACTATTACTAACTGGCATTTCGACTCAGAGGTAAAAGCTACTACCTCTACAAAATCATGACAAAAATATTTAAAAGACAAAATGAAATAAAATGGGAAAATAAAAAGTCTGAGGCAGACAGATAGATGACATTTTCGATTTTTATACTTGCAATGTGCAGACAGGAAAACTGTCATATTTGTTGATGACAACAGCCACTATCAGCAACAGTGTAGCGCAGGGATCAATAGTTTTGCTTAAAGCCTCAGATATTAAATATTTCCTGCTTTGTGGGCCATCTAGTCTCTCTTGCAACTATTCAAATCTGCCATTGTAATGTAAAAGCAACCCTAGAAAATATGTGAACAAAAGGGTGTGGACATGTTCTAGCTAATAAAACAAAGACAGGTGGCAGGCTAGATTTCGGTCACTTATGGCCCCCTGGTATAATGCAAAGAGAAAAGACTTTGGACTCGGTAGGTCAAAGGTGTCTCCCACATACACACTTGATAGGGATTTTGGGAAATAAGGCTAAAATTTAGCCTCAGATTTTGTTTTGTTTTTTCATGTATAATACAATGATAACTACAACTATCTTGTAAGTTTTTTGTAAGACTATACAACGGTGTAGTTGAAACACCATAGTACCTGGCATAGAGAGGTAGTCGGTAGTCAATAAACGTCTTACGGTTGCTTGTCGAGGTGTCACTAGAAGCTCAACTAGATAACCAATACAATCTTGTAATATTCATGCTATTACCCAGGACCCAACATTATACAAAGGAGGGAACTAAGAATGGCATTTAATATAACCCCCATGATGAATGAAAACTTTTCCTTTGTTCTTGCTTTAGAGAGTGCACAGAAACTGTTCCTCTTGTTGCTCACTGGCAGTGTCGCTAGAGCAATGTCAAGATCAAGGGAATACAATGGCTGTTAGATGCCTATGACAAAAAAGTAGAAATTAATTTGAAATGAATTTGCAGCCAACATCAATAGGCCCCGGTCACATGAAGACACTCCCTTTGCCTTTTTCAGAGACAGATGGAAGGGAAACATGAAAGGAACACCACATCTCTCAACAGGTTTGCAAAGCAGAATGTGAAAAACCTCTTCAAAAGACAGCCTACTCTGATCTCTGCAATTGATGTCTGTCTCAGAGGAGCACCAAGCCACCTGGAAACAGTGTAGATCAAGCACCACGGACAAAAAGGATGGGTCAAGAGTTCCCCATAGCAGGCACCTGCAGGGCTGGGGATGTGGGGAGGCAGGGGGAGCAAGTCAAAATACAGAGTAACAGCTGCTGGTGCATATGTCCATCATGGAGCCCTTGGAATTGCCTCCTTTTATACCATATAAAAGAAAACACAGGCTTCTAAGTTAAAGTGAATTTAACAATCAATTCAAAAGTCTTTGGAGCAAAACCAAAAGGAGCTCATTAAGCACTTTCTCTTCTGACATCCAGATGGCTCCGACACCTCCACAGAGCACTCAGGAATTAAGGAAGGAGATCCCTCTGCACTTTCAACTCCAACTATAGTCATCCCACATTCACCAACACAGGGCAACTCCATAAAAAGAAACATAAAAATGCTTGAACATCTCCCTTGAAAGAGCAAAAACAGGAAGAAATGAGAGAGCGTCTTTTCTTGAGAGCGTCTCTGGAAATCATATCTGTATGGCAATAACACTATTATCAGCCCATAACATATTTCCTTTATTCCAGTTCTCCCCACCCAGACTGCAAGAGACACAGAGAATGTCTCTATCTGCTCAAATTAGAAACTGGCCCTAGCCACTCTAAAACTGAACATTTCTCACTTATGCAGTCCCTCTTCCTTACACAGGCCTCAGCTGAATGACAAATTAATTGTCAACACAATCCTCAAGAAGATCATTCATTAGAACCCTTCTGACTCTCTTTCCCAACTAAACACTGTCTGCAGTTTATTTCTCTAATGCCTCTGTCTTTAGTAACTCCTTCTGTCCTAAGTCATTCATTCTTCAACAAAGAGCACTGATCAATTCTAAGACGCTTAATGAACTCGTTCAGGGTACAAAATGTATACTCTAAATACACATCGTTGTATGAAGGACTGTGATGGATTTAAAAGTATAGGATTTGGTTACTGCCTTCAAATTGCTTCCCATCTGGCTTGAGAGCTAATGCATAACCACATGAAGAGACAACAGGTTAGTAACCTACACTAGGCAGTCAGTCCTGGGTTCAAAATGAGAAACAGGTTGGTAAAGTGGATAGAACATAAGCTCAGGAGAACCAGGTTCTCACTCCAGCTCCATTGCTTGCCTCTGTGTGGGCAAATCATTCCCTTTCTGAATATGTAGCCTCATCTGTAAAGGGAGATGGACTCAATGACTTTGACAGTCCCTTCTGCTCTTAATAAAAAGTTTTTGAATGGTAAAGATAAATGAGTGGTCAAAGGAATACGACTTTTTTTTTTTTAATCACAGGTTTTTTTGCCTCAGCTGGTTACAAAATATTTTCCCAGTTTAAGATTTTAGATTTCCATGATTTTTATTTCTCCAAGTTAAAGTAAAACTTTCTTTAGTTGTACTTTCAAAATCTGAGTTCCTTTATTCTGCAGAAGACTAAAGTATTCTTTTTTTTCTTTTTTTTTCCTTGTCCTACTTGGGCTAGGCAGAAAATGAAATAAGAAAGACTAAAGTAGGAGGTACCAGGCAGTCAACTATTCAAGATAAGAGTAAGGTGGGCCTCTGGCATAATGCCAAGAGAGCCAACAGAGGAAATGCAAGTCACAATTCTTCATTTCTATGATGGGAGCAGCTGCCTCTAACTCATCACCACACTCATTAGACTGGATGCAGCCTCAGAATCATCTAATCCACTCTGGCAAGCTAAAGGAAATCCAGTCTCTACCCCTAATGAAGTTCAAAGTGCACAGGCAACACAGGGGTGGGAAAAAACGTCTGCTACACAGTATGATTCTACTGCCTAAGAGTCTAACAAAGAGCAGGAGCCTTCTTAATTAGGAGGGCTTCAGGACCTAACTGTTCAGCACAGATTGTAGAAAAAGAGAGGGGATTCCAAGTACATATATCAGATTTCAGATGAAAGGAAACAGACAGGGAACGGGTTTCAAATAAACAGAATAGCTACTAGAAGGTAAGCACAAACAGATAAAACAGGAAGAGGTTCCAAGTACAAAGACTGGTTTTAATGTTCACAAATACTCTGATAAGACTGTGGTCACTGGTGAAGTCTATGTGCAAGAGCAGCCAGGAAATTTATCAGCAGATACCTTTCCTATGCGCTGGACACCTTTCCTTTGCCCTTCAGATCCACTATCTGCACTTTCTGCCCTACTTTGTGCCCTGGGGCCCGGATTGTAGGGATCACATTGCCAGGTGTCAGGAAATAGGAGGAAGGGAAGAGAATGAAGTCTGGATATTTATTCCCTCTCCTCCCTCCACTGCTGCTGTCAAGGCTGCCCTCTCCACATTATTCTTTCCACTGGGTTCTGGCAAAAGTTCCTTCTTCTGGCCTTCTCATGCCTAGGGAAATTAGTTAATAGTCCAGGCTAGTGATTTAGCCAGTGTGGTTTCCCTGAACTCTACAACATCTTACTAAACAAACAGTAGCGTGATCCAACTTTCTTCAAATTACCCAAACTGAGTCTTTGACTAATACACCCTATAAGGCATGAAAATACATCTTTAGAGTCATATTAAAATAGTACGATACCAACTTAGGCACGAATGGGTCAAGGGGAGAGAACAGCCTCCAAAAGATATCCTTATACTAAAATATACAGTATGTGCGATAAAAGGGCATTTGAAATCACTGGAGAAGGTCTGAATTATCAGTAAATGTTATTTGGACAACTAGCCATCTGATAAAAAAAAATAAATGAAGGCAAAATCCCTATATCATACCAAGGATAAAGATTTAAATTTTAAACCATATAAGGTCCAGGGGGAAAAATGTCTATTGATTCATTAAGCATATTTTTATAGAGTGATTACATTGTGTCGGGAACTGATGTAGGAGACAGACCTGAGCAGTGAACAAGACAAGCCTTATGGAGCTTCCAATCTAGTAGGCAGACAGCTGACACCTGCACAAGAAAAGTTTCAGACTCACAAGTGTCAAGCAGAGAATGGAAGTGATATGACAGGAAGGGTGACTGACTTCAGAGGGGGGAGTCACAGAAGAGCTCGCAGGGAGGTAATGCACTGAGATTGGAATGAAAAGACAAAGTTGGCCATTTGAAGATGGGGAAGCATGAGAGTCAGGGATGAAAAAGCTCCTCAGTGCGAATGAACTGAGGGTGCTCAAAGAACAGGAATGGGGTCAGCATGCATGTGCCCTGAAAGAAGAGGTAGCCAAGGGACGACCAGGAAGGGCTTTGTGGCCAGAGTAAAGAGATTGGGTTTTATTCCAATAAAATTATTATTTTATGGAATAATGGGTATGGAATAGTGGTAATGGGAAGCCACTAGCAGGTTTTAAGCAACGAACAACATAACATGGTTTATCTTTTAAAAAGCTATAATAAATAAGCTCAATATTACCAGTCATTAGGGAAAAACAAAACAAAATGAGATACTACTTTGCACCCACTAGATGGCAATTTAAAAAAAAAAAAAGAAAACAGTGAAAATAACAAGTGTTGGTGAGGAGGTGGGGAAATTGGAACCCTAGTACTGTAAATGGCTGGTAGAAATATAAAATGGTATAGCTATAGTGCAAAACAGTGTGGTGATTCCTCAAAAAGTTCAAGTTACTATATGGCCCAGTAATTCTACTCCTAGGTTGATACTCAAAAGAAGCGAACACAAGTATTCAAACAAAAACCTGTACATGAATGTTCATAGCACCATTATTCACCATAACCAAAAGGTGGTAATAACCTAAACATCTATCAATGAATGAATCGTTAAATAAAATGTGGCATATCCATACAATGGAGTATTAGCAGGTCATAAAAGGAAAGAACTTCTGATTACATGCTATAACATGGATGAATCCTGAAAGCTTTATGCTAAGTGAAAGCAGCCAGACATAAAAGATCACATATTATCTGATTCCATTTATATGAAATGTCTTGAATATGTAAATCCATGGAGACAGAAAGCTCTTTGGTGGTTATCTGGACATGGGAGATGACAGCAAAAGGGAGAGAGTGCTTAATGGGTATGGGGTTTCATTTTGGGGTGATGGAAATGTTTTGGAACTATCTAGAGGGTATAGTTACACTGTAAATGTACATAAATGCCACTGGATTGTATGCTTTAAAATGGCTAATTTTATGTTATGTGAATTTCACCTCAATTGAAAAAAAAAGCTATATAGAGTTTTTAGGTTTTTGCACAGCATTGTATTCAATATCCTGAAAATCTTCCTGATAACAAAATACCTAAAAATGCTGTATAAGATATATTAATTAATAAAAAAACCTCTTAACATGCATACCTAAACTTTAAAGAATGCATGAAAAATCCTCAAAGGCTGAAAGCCAAAGAGGATCCAAAGACGTGAGAGGCAATAAAGGCACAAGGGGTCAGAAGATACCCATCTGCCAATCTCTAATAACTTGGAGTTTTCAGCAGAAGCAAAGACAAACCCAGGGCCTGAACAAGATAGGGAGATAGAACAAAAACTCCTACATGCGACTCCTACATGGCTACTCTTGATATAAGCCAGCAAATCAGAAAAAACTTCAGCTGTAAAAGGGAGAAAAAGGGACATGACAAGAAAAATAGTGTGCCACCTTCGGCTTTTGTTGGAGAGGGAAAATATGTATTTTTCCTGAGAATTCTAACAGCTGTACCATATCCTCATCTCTAGCTAGAGAAGAGGCTGTGTGTCTTCCAAGTTTAAAAACCCTAGGGACTCCTGGTCATTTTGTCTTCTGACTGCAGAGGTTCATAGATTCTTTTAGAATCCACCAGTTATTTGGAGGACAGTCCTTTCTTCTGGCCAGAACAGCCACAGTGGAAGTTCCCTGCTCAGAGAGTAGAGGACAGATGCAGCTGTCTTAATCACAAGTGCCCTAGGGCCATCCGATTTTGAGGTTAGCATGAGCTGCCTCCAGGGAAGTCACTTAGAAAGGGTCTCTTTCACCTGGGTGGGGCTGTGGTTTCCTCAGTTGGTCTGATCCCACCTGCCTTATCAGGCACTATTCAGTCTCACTATTCTGGTCACATGATGGTCTATCTAGCCTTTCCTGACATCACCGGGGTTTATTATTATTTTCATATTTCTTTTGTCATTTCAATGGGATTTGAAAAAGAAAGAAGAGATAAATTTATTATTTAAGCAAGCTAAAAAAAACCCCCAAAACCTGTGGTTATTAGCTGGTTTTAGGGGGAAATAAAGTCTGTTTCACAACTAATAGTTGATTTCAGATGTTTTTTATCACTTTTTTACAGTTGTACTCCCTCTTCCCTCAGAGTGTGCCCATGGGCCTTCACTGTCCCCCACCTGGTTGTCTCCTTCTCTGATGACCCCCTAGGCTCAGGCTAAATCCTCCAAAACCCCCTGCAGTTACGTGGGGGTAGCCACCCTGGGATCTAGCATTACCTGGGGGTTCTAACTCTACTAAACTGAATAGTTCAGACAGGTGTGAGAAAAACCTTTGAAAAAGTACAACGTAAAGAATTACTTTGTTTCCCCATAATCTATCTTTGCTGGCTTCATCCTTGTCCTTTTTCCCTATAGAAGATTCTATCACATTATTTCAGATCAACCATAGTGGAGTTATTTAGATTAAAAAAAAAAAATTCAAATACTTGTCAAAAGAAATCAAGAGTAGCACTCCCACACCAGATCTTTACGTGTTACGAATAAAAAGCATAGAAAGAAAAATAAAGTTACACATTCAATAATCTCTATAAACGAGTTGCTCTGATGCCAGAAACCATTCAACTTGAATTGGCCATGAGTAGTAGTCTAATGTTGATTTACAACCTAAGTCTCTTTATTATTCAAGGCAATACACAGCCTTAAGCTTTGGCATTAAAACAGCAACCAACAAATTGGCATTATCCTCGCAAAATTAAACCAAACATCTGTACCCAAACACTCTGAGACAAAAAGGCATTTCCGTGTACTACAGGCTGGAATAAAATACAAAACTGGATTCACATATTTAAATGGAATGTTTCAGTGTACATTTTTACCGAAGGATTGTTTGCCACAGATGAATGAGAACATGAGAAAAAAGTCATAAACCATTTCATTTTAGAGCACTGAAAGGCCTGAGAAGACCAGGTAGAACAAGAAATACTGCTGTGGCCATTACAAAAAAAAATATCTGCCATATCTCATATACCCTTTTACTTTGATATTGAATTTTTCAATTTTAGTTTAAAACTTTATATTTGTAAAAGCCTCCAATTGTGGATTTTTTAAAAAAGGATTACTATACATAAACTCTATTTAATGATTAACTTACCTTTTCATCTCTTATATAAATTGGATGTGTTTCATATTACTTTTGTTTACTAAGTATCATCTAAGCTCTTCATTTTATACATACAGAAACTATGTCCAATGTTATTATAGTAAGTAACTTGCCTACGACCAAGAACCCCAAAGATGCTTAGCAAAATGATATAATGCTCCTAAGTAAGATATTCTAAAAGTAATATACTTAAAGCCACTGCTCCAAAATATTGATTTATTTCTCAAGGTATACGACTACTCTGATGCTCTATAGAATACTGACAGATACACAGCAAATGGGGATTCTTTTGTCAAATAAGTTTGTAGATGTTGAGTTAAACAAGGACTCTTAGAACTTTTACTGTACCAACGAACTTTATGAACCTCCAAGAGGCAATTGATTTTGCAAACTTATTTGACCACAGATGTCATTTTCTACCCTGAGAACATAACATAAGACCAATGAGAAATGCTCTCTTAAGTTATTTCCTAGAGTCTTGTATTGCTTCCCCAGAGTTTAACATCTCAATGACACCATAAGGATCCTTCTGAGATCTGGTCTGGTTATGTAACCCCTCAACTTATATCCTTTTAATGGCTCCCTTCTACCATGCTGATCAAGCACACTCTTTGGCATGTAACAAAGGTCCTTAATAACCTATACAGATCAGCTCTTACCTCACCTGGAACTTTACACTCCCAAGTTTTGGATTAAACCCTCTTCTCATCCCTACACACCTGAGAGACCACAAACTCACATCCATTAATGTTGGGGTCGGGAGTGGCAAAGAGTTCCTTAAGAGGAATGTCAGAGTCCCCAGTGGTCTCTAGGTATAGACTTGCATATATATAGTTTGAGAAATAATCTATGGTTTCTTTTTATTATTTTTTAAAACAACCCTTAAAAACCCTTCTGAGCCTATAGATAGCACAAAAACAGAGCAAGGCCCAGATCTGCCCCAGAGGCCACAGTTCACTAACTCCTGAATTAGAGGAAAGCACAACCCAGGACACTGAGGACTTCTCACAATGAGTACTGCCACAGAACATGGAAGGACCAGGAAGGGTGCTCCATGCCTAACAACTGCAAAAGCAAAGAACACGTTGGCACACAGGGACCTAACAGACAGATTGGTTGAGGTACAGTAATGAAACAACCAAATAAGACAACCTCGGCTCATGCCTCTTTCCTCAACCAAGACCAGACAGCTGAGACAGCAGTATTTCTAGGAGGGAACAATGATTGGGACAGAGAGAGAAAGTATTATTTTCAGGTGCTGGGAGCTTCCAGGAATAAAACTGAAAGCATATAATCCAGAAGACCAGCTATCAGTGCAACTCACCCAATATAGCCCATGCTGACACCCCATATGCTGAAAATAGTATCAAGCACAGCTGTAGCAATTACATCCTCCCCTGGGCATGGGTGAGCTGGGTCAGCAGACAATGTGGACCAGCTAACAGAGAATCTCACACAAAAATGGACTCACTATCATCAATCCAGCTGGACATCTGAGGAATGGAAATTAAAGAGTGATGAACAAAAGAATTTGCAAAAGAGAAGACACAGAGCAAAGAGAAAGCAACATTAAAAATAATTACATCCTAAGAAAGATAAAGTACAATCATTTAGGAAAAGAACTATTATAATAATCCAATTATTTAAAAATATATCTTTAAATTATATTTATATTATTTACATATAAGTAATATAAAAATGAAATATATTTATATATGATAAATTTATTGATATTTTTACAATAAAAAGTGTAAATGTTGAAATAAATATTTATTAGAAGGATTGACTAGACAACCTGAAGCACATGTTTTAGAGAAATATATCAAATAGAGAAATTATCCCAGATTTGTAGCACAAAAGTATGAAGAGACGAAAAGCACAAATGTCAAAGGATAGATGAATTCAATTGGAAGTTTCATTGTCCAAAAAAAGTTCCATAAGAAAAGAATAGAAAGGATGGCAGAAAGGCAATAATTGAAGTAAGAATGGAGAACTTCCTAGAATTAAAAATATACATAACTTGATAAGGCAAAAAAGCCTATCAACTCCTAAACAAGATAATTAAATGTATATGCATGCACACATATCCTTGACAGGGTGTAGAGATATTTCAGAAATATTAAGGTAAAGAGAAATAAATGCAACTAGAAAAAATGGATTATAAAACAAAGGAATAAGAATCAGAATAATATACTTATCAGCATCATGGGGTGCAAGAGAACAACGCAGCAGTATCTGCAAAGGACTTCAGAAAAAGAATTTCTTATCCAGAATTTTATATCTAGCTAAACTAACTAGCATTTAACATAGCAACAAAAAGACATTTTTGGATATGCCCACACTCAAAGTTTGCCACCCAGAGTTTACCAACATGGAAGCACCTCAGCAAGGAAAAAACAAATGATTCCAGGAGATGGCACTGATATACAAGAAGCACCGTTGAGGAAATTCTTACAATTTTTTGTTTCCCAAATAAGAAATGAACAAGAAAAGTGTTATTTACTAACAACCTAAAAAGTTAAAGGAAAGATAACACAAACATGAGAAGTGGGAAGTGGGGAATCTGAGAAAAGTAAAAATATCATAAGGTTCTTATTTGGAAAGAAAGACTTAGAAAATGATTTTTTCCCTAACTTTTTCTGAAATTAGTAAATATTAAAATTTTTCTGAAATTAGTAAATATTAAATTTTAAAATTAATAATTAGAAGAACATATCAGCAGAGGGAAAAGGTAAAATACATGGATGTACAGATGTAAAAGCAGGTACAGGAGGGCCGTAGAGCAACTCATGGTTTTCTTCACATTTTCATGCAACATCCAAACGCCCTATCTCCTTGTTCCTCCACAGCCTTGTTCCTCCACCTAAAATCCTCATCTTTCTCCTTGTCCTTACCCATGATCCCACCACATACTGAACAAATTGATAATATACCATCTATAATACTTAATTATGTTTGTTGCTATACCAGCCAATCTTGCTCACTAGACATAAGTTCTTAAGGACTTATGTCTTAAAGCCTCCTTTTCATGTTTACATCCCTTACCGCATCATTGTTACTGAATATGTTTGTAGAATAGAATACGGAGGCAATTTTTATACACCTGAAACAATTAGAGACTGGATCATATATGACCAAGGCTATAAATTATAATAAATTATTTGTGGCAAGAAGGAGAAAGACCATGGCTACATTACTACGGCATTTATGATAAAGTCATTCTTGGATCTTTTTGTTAAGTTTAGAAATCATTTGAATCCGAACATGTGAGGATGGACTAGACAATATTAAGGTGTCTTCCACTTCTAAAGCTCAAGGTTTAGAGAATAACTTTAAGAGACACTTTGACTGACTGTCCCTGAAACTGTACTACACCTGCAGAAGCTCTATGTCTTCATGGTTTTCAGACCCAGGTGTATTCTCCATCAGTATGGCGGCCATCACTTGCACATTCATTTTCACCATATCCAATTCACTGTGCAATTTTCCAATCTGTAGAGCGCAACACAATCACCAGTCAGTAAGTGTGTCACACAAAGAATGGCTACCTTGTTTTCCTGTTCCCATAGTACATTTACTGGAATAGAAAATGCTTTTGAAAAATTCAATATTTTCAAACTTACATTTGAATTTATATAAATATACATGCAATTATTTTACAAATGTATACCCTGTCTACCTTCTAAAAAAACTTGAGATTTCTTATAATAAACCCATAATACTTTAGGAAAGTTAAAAATAAAGAAAAAAGAAAGATTAGAACCAATATGGAGAAGATACTAGGTACCTCGCAGGAGGAGGAACCTGGACAAAATAGCAAATGTTATCCTGAGTTTCTTGGTAACCAATAGGAAAAAGGAAAAAAAATACGGGTTATATAGTTCTCATGGTGTTAGAGAAGGAGGAATAAAGAGAAAAACACTTTTTGCCTGGATTAAATTCTAACAGGAATTAATCACATGGATTTTTATATAAGAAAAACAATAATAATATGAAGTCTTCAATGATAATTCCTTATAGCAGGACAGAAATGAATGAACTTCATATAATAATTGCTTATCTGGACCTTGGATAAACAGATATAGACAAAGAAGTAAATGCAATTCACTTAGCACAATACAAGTAATAAGACTTACTGAGCTCTCTGAAGTGATACATGGACAGTCCTATCAATAGCAACAGGAATCAGCTGGTAGTCACAAGATCCAGTACACGGCCAAAGCTCCACAAAGCCATGAAAGCCACTAGCCAAGCACAACTCTTAAAAGCTTGGGCTTTGGAATCAGAGAGAATCCACTGGATTGATTCCAATTATAACTGAACCATAATAAGTCACATAGTATTACTAAGCCTCAGTCTCCTCTGTAAAGTGAGGGTAATATTGTACCTACTCCCCAGGATGTTGTTAACAAGAAAAATGAATTGTATATAAAATGCTAACAACTAAGAAAAGATATCAATAAATATAGTGGTTGCTGTTGTTACCTGTTCTGGAACCAATGTAATAGTAGAGTTCTTGGGAACAGCTACAGGAGAAAGAGCTGGTGCAGTGGGGACAGATGTTGGTGGATTCGATGAGATCTGAGCAGTCTATCAATATGAAACATGGAAATATTATTATGTGAATTGACATAGCCACCCCAACCCAATTTTTCCCACTCCACTGATTCAAGCACTTTCAACCAAAGTCCTGGGTAGAGGATATTAGCCCAGAGTAAATTATGAAGTATACAACTTGTCCAGCATTTTGAGAAGAGTGCTAAACAAATGAGATGCCCATAATAAAACAGATATTCAATAAAAGGCAGCTGCTATTAGGATGATTATTGACTGAATTACAATTTAATAAAATGCTTTTGGTTTTTACCAAGGGTTTACCATGATAAACTTCCATGTGAGATTATTGCTGCCCTCTCTTTGAGTTGTTAAAAGCAAATGGTAAATCAATTCATGTCAAGTCTTTTTAAGCCGCAACTGGCAAGGCATCTCCTTTTCCACCAGTGAACACCTCCCTGAGTCAATGCCTCATCTCCAACCTAAGATGGAGAGCCCAAAGCTTGGGGCTCTAGACCAGTGCTTCTCAACATTAATGTGCAGAGAAAACACTTGGAAATCTTGTAAAAGGAAGATTCTGATTTAGTCTAGGGTGGAGCATGCTAAAAAAGCTCCCAGATTATACCTCAAATTCCACTTTAAGCACTGGAATAACCAATGCCTAGCAAAATCCTACGCATTGGTTATTCCATGAGATATTACAATATCCTTCTCACAAATTCATCCTTTTGCTTAAGCTGGGTAGAGGTAGGGGTCTCTTTTGCAACGAGAAAAGACCCAAGTAATATACTATCATATTCCCCACAGGTCAAAGAAAGGCCTCCTACCTGCTGTCCTGCTGTTTCTGCTTCTGCATCTGAGGGAGGAAACTGAACACCTTTCTTAAGCAAGTCAAGGTAAACCTCTTTCACTTCACTTACGTCCACACCTCCCGGGAAACCCTGTGACCAAGTCTGAATTCAAAAGATGGAAAGTTCCAGAGTTAAGCAAGCAATAAAAACAAAACACAATTCTTAAGCTCGTTATAGAAATGACATTGACTATTATGTACCTTACTCAGAAAGCTACTTTTGAATGTCATTGATGAAATAAATGTTCATTTTTAAAGGCCAGAATAATATTATAAAATATTTTAAAGCAGACTCCCATGCTTGAACATATTGATGAAACCTTAGTTTGATAGATAATATCTATCAAGTGTTTTTTGCTATACTGAATCCAATATTATTAGATTCTAAAATGGCATCAGTAGCTCTTTTGCCAAGTAACCTTGAACTAATCATTATTTGCTCCAGAATATAGTTTCCATACTTTCAAAATAAATATACCCATCACTATCTGTCCTATCTGACATGGATAAAATAGAAACTACGAGAAGTAGGGAAATGACTACAAATTCTTCAGAAAAAGGGCACCACCTAATGCTTGCCAAGAAAATACATTACAAAGAAACCAAAACAGCAAAAATGCTTTCTGGTTCAATCCTAGGTATGTAAAAGATGACCGAAACGATTCTAGAGGTACGCTATTAAATCCCTGACCTTAGAAATTTACCATCCCATGTGGTATACATCAGACTTACCTTAATGAAATTCAAGATTCTATTCTGAATGTCCAATGGCAAGTTGTATCTGGGATTCAGCAGCTTAACTAGACTCTCTTTAATGAATTCCTTCTTCACAATCAGAGATTGGAAACTTGGACCACAGTTCTGCATGCACATGTCAATAAGCTAAAATAAAGAAAAAAAATTAAACATTGTATTTCTCTGGCAAAACTACCTCCTAAATATAAGGCAAAAACTGCTAAATAATGATTTCTACCAACATTATAATTAACAAACATAATTTCATATCTACTAAAATATGTGACAAAATGTTAAGTTCTGGGAATATAAGGACATATAAGCATAATATAACTACCTAGAGGATAAACTTATTGGGGAGTTCCAAGACAATGAGAAGAGCATTAATAGCAATACAAGGTAGTAAATGTAGAGTACTAAAGGGAAAGGCAGGCAAAACATATGAGCTACAGACAGGGGAACAGCTGTCCAGTTTATCCAGGGCAGTCCTGGTATATTCCTATTGTCCTGGCTTTGTTAATGATGATACACACTTTCATTCTCAAAAATGTCCTGGTTTGGTGATAAATTGCACAGATAAATTGCACCCTAACTATATAACAACAGACCTATAGGCAAGTGAAATTCATAGGGCCAGGTGGTCTTATAAGACTTTGGGAAAAAGCTGGGCTTTGAAAAAATAGCTAAGTGAAAATGAGTATAGAGCTACATTCTAGACAGATAAATGGCATGAAAAATATATACAGGTAGTGAAAGGTATGAGTTATGGGGGAGATAAGTACTCTGGTTTGTCTCTAGTAGAGGCTCCTTGATACAGGCAAACTGGGGACAGTAGGGAGGTAGAGTGGATAGTCTGTTGGGGTGTCATCCAGACTGTAGAGAACTTTGCGTGGCAGTGTAAAGAGTTTGGATACTATCTTGAAGGCACTAAAAAAGCCACTGAAGGGTTTTTGTTAGCTTGTCCCTGTCACAACTCTATCCTGAACTTGAGGAAAACGTTAAGGTGTGCAAAGTAATTAATATTCTGGAAAGGTAGTCAGGTAACACTCTACAAAGGAAATCAGAGGGTGAAAAAGCCTAGAATGACAGGAAGGTCCAGGAGGGACCCACTAGTACAGGCATGATACAGAAAAGGCCTAAACTAAGATGATGTTGGTGCAAGGAAGGGAAAGTCATGAGAGAATTAGAAAGAAAAAACTTCAAATGACTGAGTGTTTGTTGAAGAAGGAAGATGACTGAACATTGTGACTTTCATTCTGCATGAGACAGAGGGCACCTTTGATGGAAATTTGGAAGTAGGTGGGGTGGGTGGGTCTAGGGACAAACGTGATGGGTTGAAATTGAAATATTTTGAGTTTAAAAGGATAGTGGGGCATTTGAGTATATGTTTAGCAGAGAGCTGTCCATGCACAGCCACAGTTCAGGAGAGTGAAGGGCCATAAGTAATCATAAAGGCAGCCTACAATGAGCAAAGAGGAGGAATGGTTGGAACACAGGGGTTCATCTGTTACCTGGACCAGAGGAAACTCAAGGAAGGCAATAAAAGAGCAACCAATAGAATATGAAGCTCAAAATAAGGAGAACATAACACTGGTAAAGTCAAAAGAGAAGTTTCCAGGAGGAAGGGGTGTTAAACAGTTAAGAACATGGGCTGAGGGAAAATCAACTGTGTTTGTTCATTAGCGGCATCACCTTGAAACATTTTCAATAAAGCAACATGAGCAGAAACCAGACTAGAAAGAATGAGCTGGTGTTAAAGAACTGCATGCAGAAAGTAGATTTCTAAAAGTAATTTATAAGCAAAATTAAATCTCTAGTTTCCATGCTACCCCCTTGAGTTAGAGAGGTCAAAGATACCATAACATGACCAGGAGACGTATAATCAACTCTGCAGAAAAGCCCTGAACATTGACTACATACACCATGCTCTGTATTTTGAGTGTCACTTTATAATGGCAATGCAAAAAGCAGCAGCAGGTATGAAACCTATAGTTTTAAGGCAATATGACCAAGAAGGCAATCAGAGAGTACAGAAGCTTAGCACATGCAACTATGTGAAACACAGAGAAAACCTTTAAGACAAGGGAAAATAAAAACAAAATCCAAAACATTAAGATGAATCTATACTAATACAAGCTGGTTAGACAAAGTTGGAAAGTTGAATAACGAATGACATTTAGTTTGACAGATTATTATAATGAGTTTTTAATGGGTGAAATGCTGAGAGAAAAAAGTACCTCTAGATTAACGTGAGTTTATAAAAATATTTCACCCAATTAGTTGTGGTCTTAGGTAAGATACCTAGCCTCTAAGTCTTACTTTCCCTAAGTGAATTTCTTGCTAAATATTCCACAAAGCAATTTTTATCTTTGGGGCAAAAAGGCTTTATGATAATGGGTAACATTTCCAGGAGACACATGCACGAAATCAAGGAGTCAACACGAAATGCTGAAACTGTTAACATCTGGAGATCAGCAATCATGCCCTTTGTGTTTTCCCGTTGGAATCGAGGATGTCAGGACAAATTACTTCTATCTCACCTCCTCCATTACGTTCCCAGTACCTCTTTTACAATCTCCTCTCCCAGCCCACTTGGGTAAGTAATAAAACCTACTGTGGCAAATTGGAAAAGTTAAATGTGTTGCTTTTATATATTTGGAAATTCAGCTTTGGTGCAAATGTGTTCAGATAACCTATCTTTGGAAACAAGACAACCAAGAATCCATGTTCTGAGGTGGGATAGAGAACCTAGGAACCAAGGAAATGGGAGAGATAGAAGTGAGTGACTTCAGGCTTCACTGATCTCCTTTTGTGCTAGGCTGGATGTCTTTGTCCACGGCAAATGGGCATACCTCCCTCTAGAAGCTTATTGTAAGGATCAATTGAAACATAATATACATGTATTATATATGAAATATATATGTGTGTGCATACATATATATGCATGTATATATATATATACATATATAGTATATAAAGAGCCTGCCACAAAGCAGGACCTCAAAAAATTACTGCTATTTCCATCATCTTCCTCCATGGAGAATTTCCTAGCAGGACAGAATGTGTTGATTAGCTGATATGAGTATTTGCAGAGGGACTGGAAGAAAAAGAGCTACTTAGCAGTTTTATTTCTCACAGTAAATTTCTAACCCAGGCAGAGTGACAACAACCACATTTCAGGGCCATCAGAGCCAAAGACCTCACCCAGACCACCCATGGTGGCTCTATCAAGGTATGGCTACCCTGTCCTATGATGACATACCTAGGAGAGAGCTTGGTCTTCTTACTCTCTGAAAGTACAACAAACTGCTGGAGGACCACCACATTTTACATAAATGTGTTTCTTCTGAAACCCCAGGGCTCACCGCTTAGCAGGTGCTCCACAAAGGCCTATTAATTAATTCTCAGGAACCTGTTTGACCACTTTTTATTTGACAATAGTAGTACTATCTCCCTGAGACTTATCACAATTGACTCATTCGAGAGAAAAGACTACTCTCTGGCTCCAAGTAATAAAGCCTGGTAACAAGATGTTCTTTATAAAACAAAACTACTGGCTTCTTGACAAAACTGCTCTACTGACTGACGGCAGGAATCATGGTACAGTCAGATCCCACCAACGACCTAATCAAGGCTAACAAGTCCATGGAGAACCCCAAATGACAGATAATATAAAGAACATTTATAATTGACTTTGACTGGCTCTCATCACTTCACAGTAATAAAATGGAAATGTCATACGTGGGGATTACTTTTTAAAGAGTTTACTGGTAAACTTATAATTGCCTTTGACAGACACTGGGTGATTCCTTCTGTGACTAATTTCCCTCATAATTAAGTTTGGCTTAAGTGAATATTGAAGTCAGTTCTGGTATGGAAGTCATGAGGCAGAGGAGCTACAGTTATCTGAGGTGGAACAGGTAACAGGAACAGGCAGCTAGCTGGTAGTAGGGCTTGAGAAATTAGACTACCTGAAGAGAAGAAAGAGGGGGAGCCCACAGAGAAATGGAGGGCCCAAAGGGACAACACTCTGGAATAGCTTAATTTCTTCAGGGAAGGGCCATGGTCCATCCTCAGAGGTAAGGAATCGTGACAGAGGAAGATATGGAGATGTGGCTAAAACGCAACCACAGAAATGTCAAGTAGGCTGGACACGACAGAGGAAGAGGCAAACCATTGTGAAGGGTAAACAACTGAAAGAAGGCAAAATAATGCCCCATGCTGAGATATGGAAGGAGGCATAAATTCATCTTCTGCCCTTATCTTCCTTACTCTGTTCTCGTAACCTTCTGCAGCCTTCAGATATCCTAGGTCCACTTCATTGTAGGGAACATCTATATGTCTCTATCCCAGTTCTGCAGTACCTTCTATTAGCCCTTGAGTCTTCCTGGATACCAAGAGAGATGGGATGAGGAGTGTGTAGAGGGCACTTAATCATGAATTCAGTCAATACCTGAAGTATCTGGCACTGTACAACCAGGAAGGAGTTGAAGATACAAATGAAATACAGGAGCCTATTCTTTTATAATAAAAGGCTCAATTCATTCTGAGAAGCAAAGTGGTATGAGCCAAGGATATGAAATTTAGAATCTGAGGACCGGATTCCAATCCTGCCTATGCTATGTTATAGTCATTTGAGCTTGGAAAAAAAATCGCTTAACCTCTCCTGGTCTCGGTTTCTTCATCTGTGAAATGGAGTTAATAATACAACTACTTCACACAGTTGTTAAGAGTATCAATCAGGTGCTGGGCATTTCCATCACTGACCCATCGTTCTGGTGTTTCTACAGAAGTGCCTTACTCCTCTCTCCATAGTGTCCTCCATTCTGTGACCTTCCTGAGGTGGGTGTCATGAGTGAAGGACAGGGGAAAAGGTGAGGGAGGAAAATGCCTCTAAAACTATATTCAGATCCCAACTTGAAGGGTTTCTTTAATGATCAAATGGTGAAGACTGTTCAATTTATTTCTTCTCATTCAGTGAGTTTCTAAGTATGCAAGATGTGATAAATTTTCTTCTACATGAAACGAGAAACCAGGAGCTATGCTCATATCTGCCCCATAGCATTCTTGATAAACACTCTCAAAGCTCCTAAGAGCAGCGTGATGCTGGCTGATTAGTGCCGCAACCATGCGTGGTCTTGGGCTGGGCTGGGGTCAACAGAGGCGTGCAGAAGAAATTAGAAAGCCACACAGCTCGCTCTCAGGCAGCAGGCAGGGCTTGCAGGACATACTAAAGTAAACGGGGCAACTCACCAACGTGACTGAAGAGGTCATGTGGCCAAGGACAGGAGAAAATGGGAACGCATCAAATAAGAATCCATACCCAAATCAAAGACAATAGGATGCACAGGAGAATTGCTTAAATCAACAAGAACATTGTCCAAATTACACTAGGCAGCAGAACCTGGCTGATATTTAATGAGCTGAGAGCACCTCAGGATTCCAGAAAGGTGTTCAAGTGAGGTAGAAAGCTAACGAGTTTAAAGACTTCAACTATCCCCATCTTTAATTATGGTTAATCAACACATATACAAACCTCTTGACCGGTTCAACATCTACAGTACAAGTTTTTAACCACCAATTCCTATCTCCTGACCAGGAGAAACCGGTTTTCCAGGAACAAGCTCTTTCCATGAAATTAAATGCTATTACAATTAACTAAACTTTCTCTATTCTGCAATTCTCAATAAATTAAGAGTTTTAACTTATACTGTACATTAATCTTTGGTAACCTATTAGTTATCTCAGAATATTTGCATTTTTTTTTTCACTCAGGATTAAAAATTTAACTACAGCTTGGGAAATCCTACAATCTTAATTATAACATTAAAGTACTTACTGACAAGGTAAGTTGGATTTCTTTATGATTGTAGTTTTTGGAAATCCTTTTCTTCAAAGCTTTTACTGCATCTTTTGGCCTGTGGCAATAAAGACACTGAAATCATCAATGTAGGCATTGCTGAAAACAAGCAGTCTCTCTGAAAAGTAATATGCATTGTGGAAAGAGAAATGGCTAAGGAACAAAAGACCAAGGCCCTGGTGGTCTAAGCAAATGACTTATAATTTCTTGAAACTAAATTTTCTCATACATATATGCAGACATCTACGCCCTTGTGAGAATCAAATAAAATATTTTCATAAAAGAGTATTACCTAGAAAGCCCTACCCATGAAATATGTTTATGCCCATATCCCTCTATCAACGCACAGAACCAATTTAAAGAAAATGTAACTTCCAAAATCATAAAAGTTACCATTTAATTAAAACTATTAGTTTTTCTGAGTACTCCATAGGCAAAGGGATGCAAAAATTACAACAACCTAGGTCAGCTTCCAATATGCTACAGTTTTATATTACAAAGTAAGAACTATTTACAAGTAGAGGGTCAGAATATACTTTATCTATAAAATTCCTTTTTTGTAGTATCAATGAAGAAATTGGTATTATCAAGGAAAAGGTTAACAAAGGAACTAGACATTGTAAATAAGATTATAGGGAAATAACTATAAATACTTAAAAATACTAACCATAAGCACTTTCTATGGCTGTATAACCAATGATTAAGTGTAATGTTTTCTTCATCAACATAAGCTGGATTAAATTTCTTTTACCGTCAGTTATCACTTTAAAATGTACAGGGAAATTACCAGAATTGTATCCTTCATAGTAACTTGTAATTGACTAAATTCAAACTAGTTGGCCCTTCTTTACAACTTTTTTTAATAACTTGAATTCTCTAAAGTACAAAAAATATAACAAAAGACAGTATGTCATTTAAGAACACAGAATAAACATGGGTGAGTTGGCATTCAGAAGAAAAAAAATTGTCCTGTGACAGAAAGGAAAAAAAAAAGACTGCTAGGTTGTTTCCTGGTTAATAAACACAATTGCCCATAGACAGGTCACCACCAGGAGTCAACTAGTTTTTTGATAATATTTTTCAGTTATATAAAACACTGGCAATTGGAGCTGGAAAAATTCCTAAAGAAGGAAACAATCTATCTCTCTCTTTCTCTTTGTTTTATCTTTTAAAAACAAAGAATTTGAGCTCAGAGACAAAATTTGAAACTATTAAGGAAAAGGCAAAGAGGAGAGGACAAACATTATAATGGATTCATGATATTCTACATGCTGAAGCAAGCACCTGCCACAATATTTCAACCTGACGTGTCTTCGAAAAGTAGAGAGTGACTAACAGATGATGACAACACCCTTTCAACAAGAAAACCAAAGCGTCTGCAAGAGAAAAACGTGATGTAGTTCCAACGCTTTTTATCAGAGGCAAGTACGTGGATACTACACTGTACTCACCCATCCTGGGTAGTGTTAATTATGTCACAGATGTGCATGAACTGGCCCCACTCTTCAGTCTGAACTCCAGCAAACGTAGCCTTTTCTGCAAAGAAAAAGCTGTTGTATTGAGTCTGAGCTACAACAGAATAAATAATGTCTGTTCTTCCTGAAATAATCTGCCTGGGGTGCACTACCAAGTACCATTAAGTTTATATTACCAAAGGGCAAAGTGTTGGGGTTTTTTTCCTGAACAATTCCCAGTAATTTAGGAATCAATCAGAACCCAAGTTCAGAGTGCTGCTGCTGCAACAGTAATGAGTGACCTATTAATAAAGAATGCAAGCACAACATTTGGCCACAGGGCCAGGACAGGCTGGCTAAATTTCCATCTGCCCGACTTTCAGAGAGAGAAACTACGGCTTACTGAGCACCCACCTACAAGGTGAACTGCACAGTGCTAAGTATTTTATCTTATGCAATCTTACTTAATGCACTGCTAGAGATAATGAAACAGAAGTTCAGAGGTTAAAGAAATAACTCAAGCATACACAGCCAGTATGAGGTAGAACTAGCATTCAAATCCATGTTGTTTGTTCCTGGTGTTTGTTTTTAAAAATCATTTATTCTGGGGTTGAGGGGTGAGAAAAATTTGAAAGAGATCACAATTACTGAGCAAGGTCACTTCTGGCACCTAAACTAACCTAAATTGCACTAGGCAGACTTGAATGCACTGTACCTGCAACCCTATAATTAAATAATCAGATATCTTTCCCTCTCCAGACATTACCTTTACTACAAAATGTCATCTGGAAAGGATAATAGAACACCTAACATGAACAAGCTTAACATCTTCCTATGAGAAAGATGAAGATCCCTAATCATGAAAACATGGAATTCTGGAGGAAATGGAGAGAAAACAAAAAGGATAAAGAAGGGGAAGAACAAGGGCTTGCTTAGGGGAACCCCAAAGTTTAGCTTGCTTCCAATTAAGGGAAAGAGCTCTCTGAATTTGGCACTGAATGACAAAGCTGACTGATCTTGTGCCATTAGGCATATACTGTCTGCAAGATGTTTCCACTCCATTCCTTGCTCTTCCTCCCAATCTTCTCATCTTCCTAGAAAACTCCTACTCATTCCTCAATTCATTTCTCCCTTTGCATAAGTTTTGTGTGCTGTGCATTTTTCTTGTATTGCAAGGGTACCATATAGTACTTACTATGAGACCACGTCTTACCATTGCCTCACCAGTGCCTGGTCCAGGCATATGACTGGCAGGTAGTAAACATTCACAGAATTCAAAATCACCAGGCAGACTGCTCAGGATTCTTTTACCTACAAAGACGCAGTCAGAACCTGTTTCTGCTCAGGGTCCATTCTAATAGCCAATATCCAACAAGGTATAGCCATCAACAGTTTGGAAAGCATCTCCTTCTTCATGGTAGCTACCCTCGCCATCTTACAAAGACGGGGAAACTAAGGTTCAGGTTAAGTAGCCTGTTCAGTGTCACAAAGCAGTTAATTAAGTTGTGACCTAACCTCTCCAAATCTGAGTATCCTTACTACAACTACCAAGTTCTCAAGATTTCATCACCCCAGGAGATTTCTGACATCATTATACTTTGCCTGGCATTAATTTGCACGCCCGCCACACCCGGTTCCCAAGGGAAAAATGAGGAAGAAGAGGAGCAAGGGAGCTGGAGCTGGCAAAAGAGTCCAGTCCTTGGCTTGTGCTTCCGTATACGTTATTCAGAGTAGGGCTACGGGAGAGAGAAATGAGTTAGGCCGAGGGCTGTGTGGTCCCTAGTGGCCTCCCAGAGGCCTCTGTGGGCCCAGATAGCTCATCCGTTTTCTTCCTTCACTCTGATGCCAAGCATTTTTATTCTTTGTTTCCTAGGAAAAACAATTCAAATTGTTTAAATTCACCGCTAGAGAAAAGTGGTTTGGAGAGACCTTCCCCTCACAGCGCGTTCACATCACTTAACCTCCCTGAGCCTTCTCTTCCTCATCTGTAAAATGGGCGTAACAATTTGGCACGCACTGTGCGAATAACCTCCCCTCGCCAAGAAGTTTCTGGTGTGTCCTTGTAGAGGCCCAAACCCTCCACGCCTAAATCCCGTGTGGCTCACCTGTTTAGTTCCACTCCCCAGAAAACACCAAAAGGGAGGTGCATTTTGAGGAGGAGGGTTCTAGAGTGAGTTGGCCAAAGAAGAAACGCCGGAAAGCGCCCAGGTGGAGCGAGTGTGCCCTGGGAAGTTGCCGGGAGAGGGGAAGGATTTCCTCCAACTTGGACCAACTCGGAGCTCCGCAGGCCGAGAACGGAGCCCAGCGGGAAAGGATCCCGCGGTCCCCAAAGCCTGCCTGGGCGTCTCTGCCCGCTCCTCCTTACCTATGAGGTGGCCGACGGAGGTCGCGTAGGGATCCCGGTGACTCTTGCCAAACGCCATGGTAGCCCCAGAGAGCCGGGCCCAGGAAATCCGCCTCCCCGGCTCTCCGACTCCCGACTCCACCCGCTCGGTGCCCTTGGCTCCTCCTCTTCGCCCGAGCGCTTCCCGGGCCCCGGCGGAGGCGGCGCGTTCTGCCCGGCCGCTGCGGGGCGCTGGCGCCGGCCGCAGGGCGCGGGGCAGGGGCTCGGGGGCGGGGCTCCGGGGCGCCTGGCGCACCTGCCGCGCGCCGGGCGGGGCTGGCTGACGAGGACGCGGCGCTCCCGCTCCAGGTGGGGCCGGCGGGCAGCGGCAGGCGCTAGGAGCCCGCGGGAGCGACGCAGGCGCCCGGCTGAGGGCCAGGTGGGCTTCTGGCCCCGCAGGAGGAGCCGGGCGGCCTGGGAGCGCCAGCCTGGGAGTCAGAGACCCAGGGCTCCGACCCCGCCGCGTGCCGGGCAGATTGCCGCTCTCCTCAGCGCATCTTTCACTGCCCTTTGTAGACAAAAGATAATATGAGGTGAATAACACAGATCTCAGAATTATTGTGAGAATTAAGGGAAGGACGTAAACTGCTTAGGCCAGTGTCTGGGATCCACAGAATAAATTTAATAACTAGAATTATTTACTCCCTACCTGCCCTAGGCCCACAGATCCGGGAGGGGAGGCTCGTGTCCTGCTCTATAAAGCCGCAGGTGATGGATAGGAGGAGGGGTTGGCTTTGGGTGTAGGGCCTTTCCCGGAGCCAGCGCCCTTCGTCTGTCCCCTGTTTCCTGAGGGACCACAGGGCGCCGCCTTGCAAGCTCTTGGTTTCTAACCCCACCTCCTGGGAGCTATGTTTTCCAGCCTGTTTCTAAAAAGGGGGAAAGGGGCTTTCCTTTTCTTTCCCCTGGCAGGGAGTACGTTTGGCCTGAGGCCTGCTTTGGAATGTAAATTAGAGTTTGAGACGCCCAACACCTTTCCAGCTGCCCTTTCAGAACCGGAATTTATTTCTTTTTTCCTTTTCTATTCAATTAACATCGGATTAGAGATGTTAACAATCTCCGGAGCCTGCTAGAGAGTGGGGCATCTCCAGGCAATGCAATTAGCCGCAAGATAAGCTTCTTGTGCTTGTAGATCTTGCTTCCTGCGGTCTACTCGGACCCAGTTCAAGTTGGATTTTGGTCCTGGAGATGGCTACCAAGGACAGCAGGAGGGCCTGATCTGACTTATGTCCTTGCTTAGTCTTATGTATTTTAATATAGACGTAAAAACCAATTGCAATGTGCTCTAAAGGGCTAACATTTATTATTTACCTTTAACTGTATTACTAATAATTTTTCTTGGCCTAAGGGAGCTAAAACCTGGGATACTAAAATCTAGAATGAAACATTCTTGTTGGGATGGTATTTTTCGTAATGGGATTTGTCTTACCTGTAAGTAATATTCCCCACCTGCTTATCAGGGGTGAGTAGCTATTTCCGATGGTGCCATTTATCAGCTTCCTTCCTCATGACTACAGCCTCTGCTGACACTGTTGAAAACTTCTTTTGTGACATCACCAACTTAAATCTGTATTCCATGCTACAGCCTGTAGCAAAATATTTTGCCTTTTCTGCACCCTACAATCAAGCAACCTTAAAGAGAAAGCCAATTTTAGCTTAGGCTGGTGTTAGTGTCATTGTCCTTCCATCAGAGAATAATAAGAACTAGGAAGGAACCAAGCATCCGTGTAGTTTTTAACATGCTTCTATGTGGGAGTTTTTTTGTTGTTGTTGTTGTTGTTTTTCCAATTTTATTTTCCTGTGTCTGATTTCCTTACATTACAGGATTGAGTCACTGAGAACAGGAGAAATAGCAGCAAGGAGTGTCTTCTGGACATGCTGGTTGGGTAAACAGAACTAAGTTTGGTGAGTGCTATCACAGTGTTCTATCTCAGCTATGCCTGAGCAGAAGCTTTCATCTCTCCTTGTCCCCTCAAGGGTATTGTCATTGCAGCCTTCTCTGCCTATTCCCTGCCCTTTCTCCGTGACCCCCAGCCTTTCCAGCAGTGAAAATCGACTTAGTCAATGTTAGCATGGTCTGGGAGCAGGGCAGTCGAATTCCCAGCCAAGCTCAGGTCAGAGAAAGAGCAGAATCCTACAAGGGTAAAATGTCTGGACACCTGGAGCAAAATATTACTACAATTTCAATTTTAAGAACATTTACTAAGTATTTATTTATATGTAAGTCATGATGCTTGGTAGAAGCAAAGAACATTTATTTAAAAGGTGGTAAGTGGGCTGGTTGCGGTGGCTCACACTTGTAATCCTAGCACTCTGGGAGGCAAGGTGGGTGGATCACTCAAAGTCAGGAGTTTGAAACCAGCCTGAGCAAGAGTGAGACCCCCATCTCTAATACAAATGGAAAGAAATTAATTGGACAACTAAAAATATATAGAAAAAATTAGCTGGGCATGGTGGCACAAGCCTGTAGTCCCAGCTACTCGGGAGGCTGAGGCAGAAGGATTGCTTGAGCCCAGGAGTTTGAGGTTGCTGTGAGCTAGGCTGACGCCACAGCACTCTAGCCCAGGCAACAGAGACTGTGTCTCAAAATAAATAAATAAATAAAAGGTGCTAAGTGCCTGAACCTGGAAATCTATCTTAATTTAATCTTCACAATCCTGGGAGGTAGGTAGCATTAACCTCATTTTTACAAATACGTAATCTGATATTCACAAAGACAAAGCTAATAAGTGGTTTGGCTAGAGTTTGAATCATGGTGGCCTGACTCTAAAGCCTATATTATCACCACTAGGTGAATATGCTCATTGAGTATGACATCTTGCATTTTTTAAAGAATCTATTTGACTCAAAAGGAGACCTCTTGAAGAATATAGGAATAGGGCTGATCTTATACTTGACTAGCACAGGGTCCTGCTTTTTTTCTGTACTTGCTCAAGAACTAATATTTGTTAAGGAGCTAATATTTTCTGTGCTAGGACTGTATGCTAAATGTGTTCTAAATACGCTACATGCATTATCTCATTCAATCCCATAATAAGGTTATAAGACCAGTACTATTAGTGGTTTATTTTTCTGATTAGAAAAAAGCCAAAGTAAGTAACTTTTTACACAGTCACATTGCTAGTGAAGGACTGTCTTATTCCAGAACCTATGACTTTCACTGCTATTCTATGCCACCTCTCATGGATACAGCCCTGGATGGTAGGTGGTAGCCTTAACGAGGTCACATTTTGAAAAAAAGTGAGTTCTAGGGGTCAGTGCTTGTACAATAAGGTGACCAAACATGACAAGTACACATGTATAGAAGATAAAGGTGACCCACCATTATGATTTATGCAGCTAAGAGTAATTTTTGTCCTCTCATTTGATTCTATTTTTAACCACTAAAATTTTTAGATTGTCAGAGCTGAATGTGACCTTAGAAATTATTGTCCCTATTCCCATCATTTTATAGAGGAAAAAGGAATACCCAGAGAAGGGAAGTAACTAGCCCAAGGCCATTCACCTCCATACTAGGAGAATGCAACACGATAACCTTGAGGCTGAAACTCTCCCTGCTACAAGGCACCTCCTCTGTATTCTTTTTTTTTGATATTAATATTTAAATGTGCTTCCTGCAACTCTTCTCATAGTATTGTCTCTAGCCCTCTCTTTATCCTTCTCTTTTGCCATGGGTCCAGTTCCAAACACTATTCACTCTCCCTCAGCTCTCCCACTATGAAAACTTAACTTCCGTAGCTATGCGATCATCAATTCTAACAGCTAATGTCCTCTTCTTTTACCTTCTGCCCTGTGTGATGGCTGTTCCTGTTAGCCAGCCTTACCTTTCAGAGCACTACTCTATGCTACATTTTTTTTCTCTGACTGCTACTTCTCAATGAACTCATTTGGTTCCATTTTCCTCTCCAGGCTGCTAGGCATAAATAAGCCTCCCCACACTTCAGAGGTCTGCCTTTTCCTCTTTCTACATTTCCCTCATCTTACCTTTTCTTTGTGTCTGCTTTCTGAAGCCTTTACTGACAACTCCCACAAGAATCGAGCCTTTCTTTACTGTCCCACGTACAGATTTCTGTCTTATAGTTCACAACATTTTATGCCACTTATTTGTTTAGAAATCTATTTTCTGCCTCCCAGATGTAAACCTTACAAAGGAACAGGACCTGTTTGTTGCACTGTCCTAACACTTAACAGACCTTAAGGGATGCTTATTGAATGCATGAATGGCTCTCCAAAATTTTGAGCTGCTCTGTCCTTCCTGAGATCCAGTTTTTAATTCCTTTCTGGATGCTTTGTTGGAAACTTGAACTCATTATGTTTATAATAGAATTATACTTATCTCCTTTCTCCATGTTTTGACTATGGCAGTTATTCTCAACCTTAATGAATTAAAATTTAGGGGTGGTTTTAAAGCATTATGATGCCTGGCTTCTGATCCACCTCAGATTCTGATTTAACTAGTCTTGGATGTGTCAAGGGCATCAAGATTTTTAAAGGCCCCCAGATGGACTAATGATGGCATAAATTCCCAAATAGGAAAATCTTGAAGTTATCCCTGACTTTCATTTCAATCAGATTTGATTTCTCTGGGTTCTTCTTTCCTTCTCTTTATCCTTGCTTTTTTTTCCTCTATGGATACTGCCCAACCAGCAGTTCTTAAATGTCATGAGTCCTGATACTGTTTAGGGATGAAATTGGATCGAAGTGCAGCTTTACCTGAGCACAAACAAGTCCCCGTTCATCTAAAGACATATTATTTTTCCTTAAAATTGGCATTTTTTTTGCCAATAATTCTTACCCATTATTTTCAAAAACCATATGTACATAGATATATGTTGACTTTATTTCCAGTTATTTTTTAATATATGAAATCTTTGCAACTCCTGACTATGGAAATTAACTCTAAAGAACAGCCTTTCCTCTCTTGGGATAACCCTCTATGAGTTTCATGTGAGAGGATTTCTCTCCACTAATCCCAATCCCAGGACTGTTTTATTCTATTTTTGTGGGCTTTAGACTGAATTCAGAGACCCAAGATGAGAGCGGACAAGACACAGGAAGAGTGAAGAGAGCTAACACTTGTTGACTTCTTACTGCTCCAAGCACTGTGCAAAGTGCTTTGGTATCTCCAATAAACCTCACAATAATCTTATAAAGATCATTATTCCTGTTTTACTAACTGACTTGCCTAAAGTCACTCAGAACTGGAGGTGAATTTGGGTTTCTCTCATTCCATAGCTTAGGCCCCTTTCCATTGCACCACGCTGCCCCCAGAGCAAGGATCCTGTCATTGATCTTGGGGACTACCTGCAGCATCGAGTATGATGCTCCTCATGCAGCAGTGCCAAGTAGAAGTTTGTTGATGATTTTAAACCTTTATCTTCCCCTAAACTTGAAACTTTCAACCACGAAAATGGTTCATCAGCTTTCGTCATCCTCTGTACAATTGAGAAGCGCCATTGAGATTGGGGACTAAAGGACACTTACTGGTTAAATTTGTCATCTTAGTGGATTCCTATGAGGGTTAAAACCAAAGTTTTATGTGGAAAATAAACTAAAGGAATCAATATTTTTCTAACTTGAGCCAGCCAGCTTTCTGTCGGCTTTACAATATCAGCAGCAGTTCACACAACTCATTTGGGGTTTGGCATTTAGTTCCTGTGTGTTCCTTTGGGATTCTAGCTTTGGTAACTGGGTTCAAATCAGCTCTCAGATGATAAAAATAATTCCAGCATCATGGGGTTGTTTTGAAGAATAATGAGATAACGTATTTATAGCACTTAGAATGGTTCTGGACATATAATAAATCTCAGTAAATATAAACTAGTTGTCACTATCATTTTTTTCCTTCCATTCTACCAAGTGGCCTGAAATTCTCATTATTAGAAAATAATAATAATTTTGAGGTTTGTTAATATCCCCCTATAAGCCACTATTTAAAGATGCAGGTATTACCTGTTTCAGCAAAGAAGGTCCTATCATAACCTACCAGCATTATATCAGTTACACATTCAGTTTCTGTTAATGTGTTATAAATAATGTGTAATTTGTTGATCAATTTACTTGGAAAATGTCTCGTAGGAATGGGGCTCTAGAAAACCTGAGAGACTCTGAGATTTTGTGGAGGGGGTTATGGTGGGCCCAGTGGGATGCTGCTTTGAGATTTGTTCTGCAGGAAAGCCTTAAAAGAAAGAGTGTGGATAGCAAGGGAAACAGACATTTAATTCTTTAATTTTTTAAAAATTTCAAATAAAATAAGCTCTTATTTCAGACTGAAAATGGAAATGATTTCAACAGGTCATAAGATTAAGCATCATATGTGAAATATTTATGTATATGCTGTCTCATAACCAGTTCTCATATCTCACCTGGCATGATTGTAATGTGATAATATGGTTTTGGTTGTGCTGTTATTACCTTTTTAAAAATCTTGATAGATTTAGGGGTACAAGTGGTTTTTGGTTACATGGATGAATTATACGGTGTTGATGTCTGGGTTTTTACTGTACCTGTCACTCGACTAGTATACATTGCACCCAATAGGTAGCTTTACTTCCCTTACCTCCTTTCCACTTTCCTACCTGCTGAGTCTCCAGTGTCCATCATACCATTCTGTATGCCTCAGTGTACCTGTAGATTAGCTCCCACTTAAGTGAGAACAGGCAGTGTTTGGTTTGCCATTCCTGTGTTACCTCACTTGGGAAATGGCCTCCAGTTCCATCCAGGTTGCTGCGAAAGTCATTGTTTCATTCTTTTTTATGGCTGAGTAGCAATTCCATGGTGTGTGTATGTATGTATGTATGTGTGTGTGTGTGTGTGTGTGTGTGTGTGTGTACAGGCACCACATTTTCTTCACCACATGCCTTCGGTTGATGGGCATTTAGATTGATTCCATATCTTTGTAATTGTGATTTGTACTGCAATGCTCATATGATTGCAGGTGTCTATTTAATATAATTACTTATTTTCCTTTGGGTAGATACTCACTAGTGGGATTGCTAGATTGAATGGTAGATTTACTTTTAGTTCTTTGAGAAATCTCTATACTGTTTTCCATAGATGTTATGCTAATTTACATTCCCAAGATGCCAACATCTTTTTTTTTTTTTTGTGTTTTTATTAATGACCATTCTGACTGGGGTAAGATGGTATCTTGCTATGGTTTTAATTTGCATCTCCCTGATTATTAGTGATGTTGAGCATTTTTGCATATGTCTGTTGGCCATTTGTATATCTTCTTTTGAAAAATGTCTGTTCAGGTCATTTGCCCAATTTTTAATGGGATTATTTATTTTTTCTTGCTAATTTGTTTGAGTTTCTTGTAGATTCTGGCTATTAGTCCTTTGTCAGATATATAGTTTATGAATTTATTTTTCCATTCTGTAGGTTGTCTGTTCACTCTGTTGTTTCTTTTGCTGTGCAGAAACTTTTTAGTTTAAATCCCATTTATTTGTTTTTGTTTTGTTGTATTTGCTTTGGGGGTCTTAGTCATGAATTCTTTGCCCAGGCCAATGTCCAAAAGAGTTTTTCCTAGGTTTTCTTCCAGAATTTTTATTGTTTCTTTAATCCATCTTCAGCTAGTTTTTATATATGGTAAGAGATAGTTATCCAGTTTCATTTTTAAGCATATGGCTATCCAATTTTCCCAGCACCATTTATTGAATAGGGAGACATTTAATTTCGGAGTCAAATTTGGTTCAAATCCCACTGCTACCATTTACTAATTGATCTTTGACAGGTGAATCATTCTTTCAGAAACTCAGTTTCTTTACCTGTAACAATGAAGCTAATCATACATATCTCAAAAAGTGGGTCTCAAGATTAAATGAAATAACATTTGAATACTTTCAATAAATACCAGGTATATCATTGGTGTTTAATAATTGTTAAAGCCCAAAATCTAAAGTAGGTTTCTAATCCCTACTTTCTATGATATCATCTTGGTTGTGCCCTTTGTAATACTGCTTATAATCTGAAATTATTTTGTGTAATTATTTGTTTTCTTTCCTTGCAAGTCTTAATATTGTCCCCTCATACCACATTGCCCTGCAGGTACATCCCTCCAGGCCCCTGAAAGCAGACCTACCCAAAGAGATGCAAATTTTCTCCCCTAGTCCACACCTCCCATCTGTCCTATAACCCACTTTAGGCCACATATGATACCCTTTTTAAAAGCCATTGTCTTTCCAAAATTAAGAATAATCCTCTTGCCTCATGTTTTTTCCCTCCTAATACCATTTGTCACAGCTGGCCTCTGCCTGCTCCTTGAGCGAATATCTTCTCTTATCTCCTGTAATGGGATGTGCACTTACCTGGACTTCTCCTGACTGTCCCTACAGTGCTGATTTAAAGCTTCCCTACCCTCCTCACCTCTCTTTATCCTCTTACTCTGTGTTATTGTCTTCATAGCATTTATTGCTGTTTGAAATGGGCTCTTTTTTGTTGTTGTTGTTTGCATGTTTATAGATGTCTTTCCCTCATCTAGCTTGGGGAGGGCAGAGAAAGGTCTGTTTTGTTCATCATTGCATTTCTCAGTGACTGTAGCACTGCCTTGTATGTTCTATAGTTCATTGAATCTAAAACTCCTTCTGTTGCAAGATGACTATTATTTTAGGGACTACTAAAAGAAAAAAAATATCTTCCAGGTAAACCATGAGATACTGCTTTCTTATCACTTTGAATTTTTATTTTATGTTTCTTTAGATAACATTTTGAGACTTGTTAGACATACAGTTTTGCATATATGACTCCTGAGCATATGTGAAAAGGAAAATGCAAGCAAAATAAATCAACAAAGATGTTTCTTCTTCCTATACAGAATCCAACTCTCTAAATTCACTCCTTGACTCAGAGATGTCAATGTGTCAATGTGTTTTTCTTCACCATGTCATATTTTGTGCCACCATGAGCATTAGTAATGTTACAGTTTTTTGGAAAGCTCTGCTATTGTCTTCCAGTACTTTATTTTAAGCTGTTGACACCCATTGCAAGTTTTGATGGTGGTGCTTTCTTGGTCTTCCCAGGTAGCCAATGAAAGATTTTTCAAACCACAAACAGGACTCGTGTACCTTTCCCAAATGGTCTTTAAATAGATTTGGGACTGGAACATCAAGGGGTTTCAGTTGTCCCATGAGCCACCAGGAATAACAAGCAAATTGCACATGCCCAGGCAATGACAACTATGTGCACATCTCTACTACTCCCTCGCTGACAGATATTATAACACACCACAGGTTGTAAAATACATCAGAGATGTTAAAAATATGGAGAGAAAAAAACTACATCTTAAAATAGTTGAGATTCTCTAAGTAGGTACTGTGTAATATTTGCTCAATGAATGAATGTATAAATTGAACCGGTGTTACTGCTGTGTAAACTGACTGAATTCTAAAATAAATCACCCAAGGAAGAAATTCCATATATTAAGAAATTATTTCATCTGCCTTTAAATTCTGGAACCAATAATGAATTCTTGATGATTATTATAATTCAATCTAGAGCAAGTTTTTAAATCGTGAATGTAATTTTCACTTCTAATTTTACTTATCATTCATTGTATCTTAGAAGTTGACAGCAGGGCACTTTAAATTATCTGCTTTTAAAAAGATATAGCTTAGATTTTCAGTAAGGTGCCCTGGATTTCTTGTGTACGGAGAATAGACAGCATTTTATTTTATGCAGGTAATTTTTTTTTTAGCCATGAGAGGGCAGCCTTGTTTAACATATCAAATTGTCCCAAAGGCCTCTAGCTGGCCAGCCACGTTCTGGCAAAATGATTCGCTGGAGTGAGAGGAGGGCTCCAGGAACCCCCAGCCAGCTGTGTTTTCCAGGGTGTTTTATTGCTAAAGGCTGGCTGCTCTGCAGGAAACACATTGGTGCTGCTCGCTGTTTTTCCTTTCTGAGGATCTCACACTGGCAGTGAAATCTGGTATTACTTATTTAGCAGGCAGATGTGGGGGGCAGGGGAGGTAGTTGTTTGGGAGGGTTGACATGGATCAGAAATTAAGTTGCTGCAGGAGGGGATGGTTTATGAAAGCCACGTCTAGGATTTGAATCTCTGGATGACACGTAACATACCTACAGTTATGTAAGCTTTAAATATTGTTAGAGACTGTTTGGAGAGGCTAAACCATCAACAAAGGTATGAGGTTGAAGGTGAGTCTAGCAAGGAAGAGTGTCATGAGAAGTCAGCATAGATGATCACGGAGACAAAAGGGAATAGTGCCTTATAAATTACATCCTTCTTAGATCACTTATTCATTCTTTTATTTATCACACATTATTGCATTTTATAATGCAAGGGCACAATATGCTAACGAGAGAAACAGCCTAGTAAACAGATCAGTGCAGTTCAGTCTTAGTGGTGAACAAATGTATGGACACACAGTTTCATGGGAGCACAAAGTGGGAACTAACTTTGCATGGAGGGTTCAGTCTTGGATTAAAGGTCTGGGCAGCATAGGGTTAGAGCCAGGTCTGTTAGTGTAGTCCTGAGCACAAACAATGCAATGACCCAGAGGGGAAGAGAGCTTAGTCTAGATCTCACTAACCCTGCACCTCACTCTTTTATAGGGAGAACTTTTAAGTGCTTTTCTATCTCTATAGGGGTGACAGAAGTTACTAAGGTGTTCCCATTTCTTTTACCGTTAAAGGTCCTTCTATATCAGCATTGCCAACTGAGCTATGAGAACATAAGGCAACATTAACTTATTCATTCTACAAACACATGATGAGGCCCCCAGGTGTGCCAGTCACAGAGCTAGGAATTAGTGGTACATGAATGAAATGAATCCAATCTCTGCACTCCAAGTGTTCACACCCAAGTAAGGAGGAACTCATCGATTAGTGGACAAAGTTAATTTCTTTGTGCAGATAGATAGAAAATTCACTTTTCATCAAGTCCTTGAACCTAGTGATCACACAGTGTTTCCTCATTGACTTCCTAATCATAAAAAAGATCAAGGTGAGCTTCAAAGTGGTAGGGATGGAAGGGGTAGAAATCATAGTATTTCACGTTAGTCTTAGCCCCAAAGTGAATTTCCTACCATGTTCCTTACAAAAACTTAAGTACAATAACAATAACATCAATTGCATTCCAGAGCTAAATACAAATGTTTTTCAGATCATGTACTATTTTGATATTGCTATAGCAGGGATTCATTCCCAACATGACTAGAGGTGCATTCCAGTTCAAGGAGAGAAAAAAAGAGACTTATTAAGGAGATAATATGGGATTAATTTCAAGTTTAAATGAATTAATTTATATTTTATTCACAACAAAAGCATCTATAATACTTGAATGTGTGCATGTTTATTCAGTCTGTAGTGTGCATAAGGACTTCTGAAGACAATTCTGCAGCTTCCCTGAGGCCTTTAGCTTCAAAATACCTGCTACATTCCTGAGTGCTCCCTAAGAAAACTCACAACCCCTTTTGAGTGCACTTGCTTATCTGAACACTTGGCCATGTTCTCAATCAGGGATCAGCAAACATTTTTGTAAAAGGCCAGGTAGTAAATATTGTAAGCTCTGCTGGCAACTACTCAATTCAGCCTACCATTATAGCAAAAAAACAGCCACAGACAATGCAGGTAAGAATGAATGTACAAAAATAGGCGGCAGGCCAAATTTGGCCTAATAGGCCATACTTTGAAAATCCCTGTTCTAAATCATTGGCCCCTCTCCATTTTAGCTGACTGGGCTAGAAGAGGACATCCAAAGTAAGGACAGCAAATCTTTTAGCCAGTCTCAAGGTGCTGCTTGAAAGGGACCTGGTATGAGATCTTTGTACCAATTGGTGTCTCCAGACAGAGACAGACAGACAGCGTGATTGTCAGGAGGATTAGCCCAGCAGGAGCCAAGAGTTATCACAAGCCATCAGTAAAGTCAAATGAAAAAACAGAAAAATGATATCCAAATAGAGGGTGGGGTAGTCATTTAATAGTAGCAAGACTAGAGAGTCTGAGAGAATAGACATTGGTGGGGCTTATCAAACGTTTGATGCTAAAGTCCTGATACCATATTGGGTCTTGGGAATGGTTGTGTGTCCTAAAAACATTTTAGCATTTTTAAACTGTTTTCTAGCTTCAGTCTAGCCATTCCTAGATTCCTGGAGGATTTCTATTCTTCTTCCCACATGCAGTCCTACAGCAGATTTCCCACGGCTAGAGGTAACCTCAATGAATGTCTATTTCCGACAATTCCAAAGAGCCTACTACGGTGGAACCAGAGTTGCCTATCAAATATTCATCAGCAAATAATGGCTGTGTTAGGAGATTCCTCTGTTAATCATTCGCTTTATCCTTTTTGTCTATTCTCTGAATCTATTTATTAAGCCTAAGTCATTCTTCCCTTGAAAATGCACGGACATTTTTCTCTGGAGGCACTTGATGAGGAGTAAGTGTGGATGTGGACTCCCTTCAGGCCTGACAGTGCCGCTCAGTGAGGCGTCAGGGCTCCGTATGGTGAAAATTGTTCCACGACAAGTCTAGTTTATTCCAGCTGTTGCATCTATTGAGGATCTCGGGAAAAACCTTTTCATATTTCTCACCTGAGCACAGTGAAGGATTTCGTGCTGCCTGGGAACAGGTTTAAAGGAAGGTTACATTATTAATCAATACGCTTTTCTGTCCAGTTATCCCTGGCCACAGAAGAGTCCTTCACATTGCTCTTAACAGCCCCTGGAACTTAATTTGACCCTTGTCATCTGTGACAGTGTTTTATGGTCCCCTGCTCTGGCTGCCAATCTTAAGATAACTTAGATTTTGGAAGAAATTTTTATTCTCTTCTTCCATGCTATGAGCAAAAGGGTACAAGTCTGTAGCTATTCAGGGTAGAAAGACACTTTATCATTGAAGGAGTGAATTCATGGGTTTGTTAATGTATCTCCTTTCACAGCTATGCTGGAGGATATTTTATTTCTGACTCATGATTTAAAAAACCATTTAACCAATTGCCAAACATTGCATAAAACATGGTACACTGCTTTTGGAAACTTTTTGTTATAGACCTGGGAGTACATTGAAGTTAATATGAGTCCTTTAGGTGTTTCCTCTTCAGAGCAAAAGAAAATAGACATCACTACTATTAACATTCTGTTAGAGACCAATATGTGTTAATCACATACTTAACATTTGCAGACTTGCTGTGGACTAGTCACTGAGACACTGAGTGTTGATAACTTGTACAAGGTCTCACAGTAAGGAGAAGATACGTTTGATTGCACACACAATTGTAACCACTGCACTAGCATGCTTCCATGGTGTTAGGTCCATAAGCTCAGGCTCCAGAAAACTTAAATAAACTCTCCATCCACAGAGCATAGAGATCTGAAGGGAAAACCCAGGTGTGAGCAATGAGATATTTGATCCCTCTGAAATTTCCTTTTTTCTGTAAGCAGGAGAAATAGGCTCCCTGATGGTTATATTTTAAGTTGCAAGCCTGACAGTCGATGCAGTATATTGATGCCCACTGCATGGTGGCTCCTCTGTTAGGCACCTTTACAACGAGGTTACAGATCAGAAAAAGGCAGTTCAGGGACCAGCTGATGTAGAGATGGACAGAGGCCTGTAGTTTACCCTTGCTTTACATAAAGCTTGTCTTTTCTTTATAGAAAACTATGCTCCATGCTGCTTACATGGCTGTTTCCTGTCCTAATTAATTTTGGGGCTCTCTGTTGGATTTTAATTACAGACCTATTAATTCACGGGAAGAGTTAGCAGATGTTGTAGGTTGGTCATAGCAAATTAATAGGCAAGTGCTGGGTAGAAAGTCCTGAAGACTCTTCAGTAATTGACTCACAGACAACTTGCCACTTGGAAGTGGAAGTGCAACCGGAATATCTTTAGTTACCTGGAATAGTATTTTTAGAAGGAAAGACACTGAGGCTGAAAACACAGATCTCTGTTGGGGACTTGTATTTTCTACTTGGGTGGGGATGCTATTTACATAATAGAAAGAATGAGAATGGGATTGGGCTGGGTCATCTGGAAAGACTTGAGCAAAGCCCCTTGGGATGATATAAACATAATGGAGGCAAAAGAAAGGAAACACACTTTACTTCTAGCATGATTGGTCCTCAGCATATTCATGCATCACATAACAACATTAAGGTCAAGGATAGATGACATATTTGATGATGGTCCCATAAGATCATGATGGAGGTGAAAAATTCCTATTGCCTAGGGACATCATAGACATCCTAACGTAGCACAACTCATTACTAATGTGTTTGTGCTGATGCTGGTGTACACAACCTACTATGCTGCCAGTCATATAAAAGTATGACACATACAATTATGTACATACATAATTTTTGATAGTGATAATAAATGACTATGTTACTGGTGTATATATTTACTATACTGTACTTTCTGTTATTTTACTTATTTTACTCCTTCTACTTACTTATAACAACAAAAGTTAACTATAAAACAGCCTCAGGCAGATCCTTCAGGAGGTGTTTCAGAAGGTGGCAATGTTATCAATATAGGAGATGACAGCTCCATGCTTCCTGTTATTGCCCCTGAAGACCTTCCAGTGGGACAAAAAGTGGAGGTAGAAGACGGTGATCTTGATGATCCTGATCCTATCTAGGGCTAGGCTGATGTGTGTGTTTGTGTCTGAGTTTTTAACAAAAAAGTTTAAAAGTAAAAAAAAGTAGGCAACATTTTTAAATATAGAAAAAAAGCTTTCAGAATAAGGATATAAAGCAAAAATATTTTTGTACAGCTGTACGATGTGTGGGTGTTTTAAGACAAATGTTATTACCAAAGAGTGGAAAAGTTAAAAAAATTAAGAAGCTTATAAAGAAGTTACAGTAAGCTAAGGTTAGTTTATTACTGAAGACAGAAAATTTTTTTATAAATTTAGTGTGGCCTAAGGGTACTGTACAGTGTCTTTAAAGCCTACAGTAGTATACAGTGAGGTCCTAGGCCTTCACTCACTCACTGACTCACCCAGAACAACTTCCAGTCCTGCAAGCTTCCCTCATGGTAAGTGGCCTATACAGGTGTACCATTTGTTATCTTTTGTATTGTATTTTTATTGTACCTTTTCTATGCTAGATATATTTATTTATTTATTTATTTATTTATTTATTTTTTTGAGACAGAGTCTCACTTTTGTTGCCTGGGCTAGAGTGCTGTGGCGTTAGCCTAGCTCACAGCAACCTCAAACTCCTGGACTCAAGCGATCCTACTGCCTCAGCCTCCCAAGTAGCTGAGACTACAGGCATGGGCCACCATGCCCGGCTAATTTTTTCTATATATATTTAGTTGGCCAATTAATTTCTTTCTATTATTAGTAGAGACGGGGTATCGCTCTTGCTCAGGCTGGTTTCGAACTCCTGACCTTGAGCAATCTGCCCGCCTCGGCCTCCCAGAGTGCTAGGATTACAGGCGTGAGCCACCGCGCCCGGCCAAAAAATACCATGCAATACATTTTAAAATGGTGAATTTTATATTATGTGAATTACATCTCAATAAAAATGCTAAAACAAAACAAAACAAAACAGAATTCATGTGAGTACCTTTGTCCTCTGGGGTCAATGCACTTCATGGTGTGCTGGAGTGGGGAAGCTGCTGCCTGTTTCTACATGAACACACTGGAAGGAATGTCTCCTTAGTGACGGCCATTTGAGTCATGTGAAAGCTATTTTGCAGTCTGTAGGTGGGGATTTTAGCCAACCCAAGAGGACTATGCACATACAGGTGACAGTGATTACTTTTGCCAGTTGTTTGCTATTGTTAGGTGACATCCAGCAGTGGCATTTGATGGAACTGTTTCTCTGAGGATTATGTCAGAGTGGGGAGAGGGCAACTTAGGAGAGAGGGCAACTTTGAGTAACGTGCTGTATTCTGCATGTCTTCCTTCATCTTGAGCACAGAACTAAAATTTTATTCTGGGAAATATTATCTTGTGCTTATTCTGGAAAAAAAATCAATAGGCTCTGATTGTGACTGATACAAAAGATTTGAAGACTTTGACCCATGGTCTGACATTTCATAGCAGATAATACATTGGGGACAAAGAGTGAATAGTTAATAAAAAAGTTTCCTGATAATCTTTGAGGCAGTTCCTGCCCACAGTTTCTCTTTGGGGCTTGTGCAAAATAACCACTCTTATGTTTTCCTTCTTCTCAGCACACACAGATATTTTATATTCCCACTGGAACCTTGTTTATACGGTTAACATTGTTCTGAGTTGTCAGATCTATGTTACTGTCTTTGTTGCTGTTTTTAGGAGTCTATTAAGCACTTTTGAACCATGTAATGACTTTTATAATTTGGAGATGCAACATAGCACAACTGCATGAATGCATAAAGCACCTTTTATCTTATTTTTAGTTTTTTTTTTTAGAGACAAGTTCTCGATCTGTTGCTTGGGCTAGAGTATAGTGGTATCATCACAGCTTACTGCATCTTTGAATTCCTGGGCTCAAGCGATCCTCCTGCCTCAGCCTCCTGTAGCTGGGACTACAGGCATGTGCCACCACACCTGGGTAATTAAAAAAAATTCTGTTTGTAGAGACAGGGTCTCACTACGTTGCCCAGGCTGTTCTCAGACTCCTGGCCTCAAGTGATCCTCTTGCCTAGACCTCTTAAAGTGCTAGGATTACAGGAGTGAGCCACCATGCCTGGCCATCACATTTTTAGATATAAACAAAAATATGCATATGACTGGAAAATAAGATTAGCCCAGGTCATTAAAGCAGTTCTGGAAATCCATGGGCAGCCTTTAAGATTGTAATAATTATTAAGAACATAATAATTATAAATGACACAATGATATTTCTGTGATAGCTGTAATCAATGTCATATTTGACATTTGTGAAAAGGAGGGGAATCTGAAACTACCAGTCTACCTGCGACCTGTTGATTAAACTGTCCCTGGGCCTCACTCTGAGAAACGTTTCACTGAGTCAAGAGGTTTTAAATTTCTAGCAGATGGGCTTTGGAGAAGATGGTTGCAGGACATGATAGGTGGACAGAAGTCATTTGGAGGCTTGAGGGCAGACTTGGACGCAGGAGCACTTTCCCGCAGAGTCCTACATTTCCTCCTCTGGCCTGGGAGGCCTGCGCAAAATTATCGCCAGAGGGCGCCGCGGCACTGGGGATGCCAGCCTTGCGTGCCTGAGTGGAGAGTTCTTGCTCTCTGGGCGTACTTGACTGCTACCAGCCCCTCAGCTCCTTAACCGTAGTGATTTTGTTTCTCTCCTTATATTCAAGGTTCTTCACCTGGTGACCATGGTTGGGCTTCTGATGGTCAGTGACCATTAGGAACTTGCATATAAAATATGTGTGAGTAGGTGCATTTTTCTATCTCAAGGAAGGTTTTATAGTTTTAATTAAGCTCTAAAAGGTGTAACTCCTCTGTCCCCTGCCAAAAGTCAAGAGCTATTGCCCAAGACATAGTATCCCCTTGAAGGTGCAGAATTCAATGATGGTAGGTACCAATTTGACTGTCTACCAAGTGGTAAGCACTTTATATATACTGTTTAATATAATCCTCAAACTACCTTGCAGGATATAAGATATCTCCATTTTACAGGTAAAGACCCTGAGGTTCAAAGAGGTTAAAGGGGTCAGATATGGTGGCTCACTCCTGGAATCCTAGCATTTTGGGAGGCCCGGGTGGGAGGATCACTTGAAGCCAGGAGTTCTAGACCAACCTGGACAACATAGTGAGACCCTGTCTCTGAAAAAAATAAAAATAGTTAGCCAGGCTTGGTGGTGAACGCCTGTAGTCCCACCTACTTAGGAGGCTGAGGCAGGAGGATCGCTAGAGCCCTGAAGTTGTAGTGAGTTATGATGACACAATTGCACTCTAGCCTGGGCAACAGCAAGACCCTGTCTCAAAACAAACAACCCTCCCCCCGCAAAGAAAACAACAGAAAACTCTAAGAGGTTAAAGGACTTTGCCCTAGATCACACAGCTGGGAAGTGGTGAGGCTGGGCTTCAGTTCCAGGAGTGTGCGACTCTCCCTGTGCTGTTACTACACTGGGGAAGAAGGTGCAAGAGACTCACTCATTCATCAGCAAGAATGTGGGAGGTACCGAGGACATGTCCAGCACTGTGCTGGGTGCCAGGGACAGAGCGGTGACCACTCAGCCGTGCCTCCGGCCTTCATGGAGCTTAGTGCCCAGAGGCAGTTGGGGTGGTGGTCGTGGTGGTGGGAGACAGACGCTACACAAGCCAGCGTGTAGCTACACTGAGGAAGCAACCGGGGAACAGCAACACAGACCAGTGGGGAGACCCACAGGCAGGTTGGCCAGTGGAAGCCTGCCTGGGGACACAGCATGTTAGCTGGGAGGACAGGGCAAAAAGGAGCCTGCCGGGAAGAGGTGGGGGGCAGGCCCTGGCCTGGGTGGGCAGGGGAGCCCAGGTCAGCCCGGCTTTCTAGGCCGGGTCAGGAATGCAGATTTTATTTTAAGTGAAATAGGAAGCCAACGTGGGTTTAAAGCGGAGGGGAATGAAACTTGAGCTAATTTATGGTTTTCTTTTCTTTTTATTGTGGCAAAAAACACATCACATAAAATTTGCCATCTTAGCCATTTTTTAAGTGTACACATTGGTCATGTCAAATACACTGACATTATTGTGCAACCCATCTCCAGGGCTCTTTTCATCCTGCCAGAGTGAAACTCTGTACCCGTTAACACTAACCCCTCTCTTTCTTCCCCCCAGCCCCTGGCAACCACCATTCTACTTCTGTCTCTATGATTTTGACTATTATTCTTTTTTTCTTTTCTTTTTTTTTTTCAGACAGAGTCTCACTCTGTTGCCCGGGCTAGGGTGAGTGCCGTGGCGTCAGCCAAGCTCACAGCAACCTCAAACTCCTGGGCTCAAGCAATCCTTCTGCCTCAGCCTCCCGAGTAGCTGGGACTACAGGCATGTGTCACCATGCCCGGCTAATTTTTTCTATATATTCTTAGTTGGCCAATTAATTTCTTTCTATTTATAGTAGAGACGAGGTCTCGCATTTGCTCAGGCTGGTTTCGGACTCCTGACCCTGAGCGATCCACCCGCCTCGGCCTCCCAGAGTGCTAGGATTACAGGCATGAGCCACCGCGCCTGGCCTGATTTTGACTATTCTAAGTAGAATCACATAGTGTTTGTCCTCTGTGACTGGCTTATTTCACTTAGCTTAAAGTCCTTAAACTTCATCCATGTTGTAGCATGTGTCAGAATTTACTTTCTTTATAGATATTGATATATATATTTTGAGATGAGTCTCACTATGTCGCCCAGGTTGGTCTCAAACTCCTGGGCTCAAATGATCCTCCCGCCTCAGCCTCCCAAGTAGCTGGGATTACAGGTGTGAGCCACCATGACCAGGTAGAATGTCCTTTCTTTTTAAGACTGAATGATATTGCATTGTACATATAGACCACATTTTATTTATCCATTCATCTGTGGATGGACACTGGGAAGGTTTCATCTTGTGGCTATTGTGAATAATGCTGCTATGAACATGGGCGTATAGGTATGTCTTTGAGACTCTGCTTTCAATTTTTTTCTTTTTAATTAATGTTTTGGAAATTATAAAATACGTGAACTTGGTATAAATTCTGAAATCACCCTGGCTGGGGCTGGAGGAGAGATTGGGTGCAGTGAAGAGTGCAGGGATGGTGGTGGGCCTGCTGCTGGGGAAGGATGGGCGGCACGGTTCCATTGCTGAGGTCCCGCGAGGCACTCAAGTGGTGAGGTCAAGTGGACAGTCAGATATGAGTCTTGAGCTCAGAAAGGAGGGCTGTGCCAGAGAGAAACTTTAGGAGTCCGAGTGTGGGATCCCCAAGGTCCTGGGGTGGCCTGGAGCCTGGGCAGAGTGTGAATGGACAGGAAGGGCTTAGAGCAGCCCCTGGTGCTTAGGTTGGGTGCAGGCGGTGGAAGCCAGGCAGAGTGGGAGGAAAGGCAGGGGGCTGGGCCCCGGACCACTGGGAGGGGCCGAGTGCCCACCAGGCTGGGCAGTGTGGAGGCTGATGGTGACTTGGACAAGAGCAGTTCCTGTGGAGAGGTGGGGGCAGAAGAGAGAACGGAGGGAGGGGGTGCAGACGGCGCAGGCAGACAACTCTCTGGAGAAGGTAGGCTCTGAAGGATGGCAGAGAAATGGGGGGCAGTCCCGAGCGAGGGGCCGGTGGGGAAAGCGAGGGTGGGTGTTTTGGCTTCTTAAAACCTGCGTGGCACCAAATGCATGTTTGGACGCTGAAGGGAATGGCCTGGTGGGGGAGAGCACAGACGCAACAGTGGGGGTGACTGGGGGCGGGCGTGAGGGGGTGCCCAGGCACCTGTGGGAGAGGGCCCTTCCTCTGGAATAGTAGAGAACAAGGAGGCAAGGGCTGATGTGATTCTGGCCATAGAAAGTCAAGGAAGTTCTTCTCTGTTGGCTCTAAGTTCCCAGTGAGGGGAGAAGTCTGTGGGGTGAAGCCCGAGGGGAGCGCAGGGGCCGAAGCACCTGGAGGCTGGGGAGAATGTGTGTGTAGCCTTTGGAAGTGGGGGACAGAACTTACTTCAAAGACACCTTGGGACTGTGGGATGCTACTGGGAGCCCACTGGAGGGTGGCAAACCAATTGCAGTGCCCTTAGCGGCCTGGCTGGTTGTTTCCTCCAGCAACGCCGGGCTCTGCTGGTGTAGCCTGGAGCAGTTAATGAGGCTGAGGTTTTGTTAGGAGGGTGTGATGGAGGGAGAGGAAATGGAGTTGGGCGCATTTGCAAAGGAGCCAGTCTGCTGAGGATCCGTCAGGTCTCTGAGGGGTGAAAAGCAAGAAAAGATGCCGGAGGAGGCTTGGCTGGCTGAGGTCTCAATGACACCACAGCACGTCTTCACACGCGGTTCATGGGGGACAGGAGGACAGGGCAGAGAGGGGCCAGTGCCTGGGAGGTAGGGCAGCTTTAAGTAAATGACAAGATCAGGGCGTGGCCCTGGGAGTGGGCGTCAGAGACGGAGGACGTGGTCAGCGAGAGGAAGAGGACTAGGAACAAGGAGGCCGTGGGGACGGGTGTGCCTAGTCTAGAGCAGCAAGAGCAGTGGGTGCAGAGCAAGACGGCAGCCCGTGCCGGGTCTCTGGGGAGGGAGGGGTGACCAGGAGGCAGAGGATGACAGCGAAGAGGAGGAGAGGGCACTGGAGCTGGACGCCCTCATTCTTAAAGGATGCTCATAAGGAGGTGGCCGCAGTGGTGGTGGGATGTAACTTCGGGAAGCAGCCACAGGGAGCTGGGGGATGCCAAGTTCGCTTCCCGTCCCTGAGGTATGAGGAGAATCTGAGAATAAGAGCAAGTCTAGATTTCCAAATTAAAAATTTTTTTGTTCATTCACCACTGAGCAGAAGGCAAGGGCTAGATATGAGGAAGCATTTTTTGACCCGACAAGGTATGAGGCATATAGTCTGGCTGCTAAAGGAACCCAAGAAGTGTCTTTTTCCTTCCTAAAGAGGTTCAGGACCAGAACTGACCCCCCTCCATTCCTTCATTTCCCTATCTTCCAGTCTTTCTGAGGCCTGTTAGGAGCTGTAGAGCATCCTCTGGTGTGGAGGTTTCATTCGCTCAACAAAGCTATTGAGCCCCAAGACACCACTCTAGGAACTGGAGCCAGAGCATGAACGAAACAGAGAAGAAATCCCTGCCCCAAGGAACTCACTTCCTAGCAGAGGGATTTGTTTGGGTTTGTTCTTGATGCAAAAGCTATTAGAAGGGAGAGTTATTCACCGGGCTGGAATCTGGATGTGGAGTGACTTAGGAGTGACTTAAGAGAGTGAGTCCCTTTTGTAGCTTGGGGCAGGGAGAGGTGGGGTGGCAGTGGAGGGAAATGGACAGAGGCCAGGACTTGATGTCTGAGGCCTGGGGCTGGGTGATCTTGAGTACAGCATTTGCTTTTCCTGTTAACTGACCTGTGAAGCAGGGGAAGACGCCCTCATTCCCCAAATTGCTGTGGAATTAAGTGGAAGTGTTGCTCAAATAACTAAGTGCCATACAAATGATCATTAGGCCATTACTTAAGTCTTCATTCCCTTCTCTGAGCAGGGCATGATTATAGCACCTACCTCCCCCAAGACAGTTGTGAGAGTTAAACAAAATAATATGCGTAAAAGGCTTAGCACAGTGTCTGATGCAAGGCACTGGGTACGTGCTGGCCACCATCATTTGTCCACTCCCCTGTTCGTCTCCAGTGAATACTTTGCCGTCTCAGGATCAAGCTCCATGGGGAAGAGGAAATGGGTAACTGTCCCAGGCAGAGAGCTGGGGTCAGGGCGCTTGGGGCCAGGCATGGAATCTGCCAGGCCTGACATGGGGTGCAGGCTGGGTGCTCACATTTGGTGCTTTAGATCCTTGGGGTGAAGGAGGAGGAAGCCACTGATGAGTAGGTCTTTCTGCCTGTTTCCTTCTCCCCTGCACCCGAAAGTTTCTTATCCTTCCATTCATTCCATATGTTTTTATTGAGGGCCTACTATGTGAAAACACGGGGCTCATCAGTGGGGACGGGGTGGCAGATGAGACAGAGGAGGCCCCTGCTCTCCTGCAAGGGCCTACAGACCAGGTGTGGGCAGAGGTGGATGGGGTGGCCAGCTGTGGAGTCAGGTCACTCATCATCTTCCTGGAAGCCAAGGGACATCTCTGGTCTCCCTGGGGCTGGGTTGGGCAGGTAGGCCGTCCCAGCTTCCAGCTCCAATTTAGCCTTGGCTTGGGGTCCCCAGGAGAAGGCCCTGAAACTGATCTTTGTTGATGTAAAGGGAAAAACTGAGGCAAAACTGATTTAAGTAGAGAGTTTGTTTCGGCCAAGTTTGGGGACTGCAACCTAGGAGCATAGTTCAAGCTGCCCAAAGTATACCTGCCCATTAGCAGCAGTCACCAGCATTAAAAGAAAAAAGAAGAGGCAGTTCCTAAGCTGTTTACCAAGAATTAACATTAAAATAACATAAGCTACTGATTGGCTACTCATTGTTCTCTGTGTCACAAATTCCAGGTACTAGAAGATAATGGGTGAGGCAGCCAGTCATGACTAAAATGCCTTTAAACAACTGCACCCAGGCCTGGGGGCGGGTAGTGACTCAAGTCTCCTACCCCTGTCTCTCTGGGTCTGATAAATTTTGCATGCTTCATATAGCTCTGCCTGCTCTGAGCTATTTTTCTATTTTTTTGAGACAGAGTCTTGCTCTGTTGCCCGGGCTAGAGTGTGTGGCGTTACCCTAGCTCACAGTAATCTCAAACTCCTGGGTTCAAGCGATCCTCCTGCCTCAGCCTCCTGATTAGCTGGGAGGGACTACAGGCATGTGCCACCATGCCCGGCTAATTTTTTCTATATATTATTAGTTGTCCAGCTAATTTCTTTCTATTTTCAGTAGAGACGGGGTCCTGCTTTTGCTCAGGTTGGTCTCAGACTCTTGACCTCAAGCAATGCTCCCGCCTCGGCCTCCCACAGTGCTAGGATTACAGGCGCGAGCCACCGCGACCGGCTCTTTTCTCATCTTTTAAAAGCACCGAAGTGCATCCATTGTGTGAACTTTTAATTTTGAGAATGTTCATATCTGCCGGGCAGATAGACTGAGCAAGAGCGAGACCCCCGTCTCTACTAAAAATAGAAAGAAATTAGCTGGATAACTAAAAATATATAGAAAAACTTAGCCGAGCATGGTGACACATGCCTGTAGTCCCTCCCAGCTACTCGGGAGGCTGAGGCAGGAGGATCGCTTGAGCCCAGGAGTTTGAGGTTGCTGTGAGCTAGGCTGACGCCACGGCACTCTAGCCCGGGGAACAGGGCAAGACTCTTGTCTAAAAAAAAAAAAAGAAGAAGGAAAATGTTCATATCTACAAGAAGATGGAGAAAGTACTCCAATGAACCCCACCTGGTTCCTTAACCGTCAGCGCCTTCTCGGCCGGAGGGGGAGGCCCGCCGAGGGCCGGGCTGCGCGTCCGGGCGTGGGCGCGAGGGGGCGCAGCCGACAGGACGGCACGCTGCGCGCGGCTGCGGTGACTGCGGTGAGTCACCGCGGCGGGGCATGAGTCAGCCCTCCGCGGGCTTCCTGCGCCCCCTCTGTCCCTCGCTTCCCTCCGCACGGCCGCGCCCTGGACGCCGGCGCAAGCTGACCCTTGGGAGAGGCAAGGCGCCGACGCGCGCCAACCCCGCCCGGGGCCAGCTCCCCCGCCTGCCCCGCGCTCTCGGGCCCCTTTTCGGCCCACCCCGGGCGCCCGGCCTCCCTCGACACCCTCCCCGCGCGCGTCCGCGGCGCGCGTATCCCGGGTGCCGCCGGGCTTCCGGGAGAGGCGCGCGCTCCCGGGACTCCAGGGCTCCGCGCCCCCGCCCGGGAGCCGCGCCGAGCGCAGGGATCCGGGCGCGGGGAGTGCGGTCCGCAGCGAGCCCTGGCACTGCTCCGTGGGGCGGCTCCCAGGGCTGGGCCGGTGCCTTCTGCGGGGCCCTGCTGTCGCGCCCTTCCCTCGGGCCGGGGACTGCTTCCCTCCCGCCCCTCCAGCGAGTTTCAGGGCCCCGCCCTGGCCTGGCCGCGATCGGCGGGACATCTCCGAGCTACGGCTGGCTGTGGGCGGCGGGCCACAGAGGGAAACATGCCCCCTGCCAAAACCACTTGGGGGGAAAGCCTGCTCTGGCCCTTGGGTGTGGCGGTGTGTCTTTGCCTCTTCTCAGAGTAAGTCAGGAAAAATAGGAGGCCCTAGCTTGGTCCTAGTTGCAGGTTGAAGAAGGTGTCCGCACAAGGTCTGGCTCAGAACCTGAGTGTTAAAGCCGTAGGAGAACTTGCAAAACCTGTGCCACCGCCTCCCCTTGGAGAGTCCGCCCAGGGAGGAAGGAACTTGTCCAAAGGCCCCAAAGCTCTTGGGTCTGGCAGGGCCACCCACTGACAAGGTGCCTGCAAAGTGCCTACAATAGTGCCTGGCACATAGTCAGCGCTCCGTCAACATTGTATACACAGTTGACTCTTGAACGAACACATCTGAACCGCGTGGGTCCAGTTAGACTGGGATTTTCTTCCACTTCTGCCACCCTGGAGACAGCAAGCCCAACCCCTCTTCTCTGTCCTCCTCCTCAGCCTGCTCAACGTGAAGCCCAGGAAGATGAAGATCTTTATGGTGATCCACTTCCGCTTAATAAAGAGCGCGTTTATTTTTCTCTTCCTTATGATTTTTTCTTTCTTTCTGTCTTTCTTTCTTTCCTTCTCTCTCTCTCTCTCTCTCTCTCTCTCTCTCTCTCTCTCTCTCTCTCTCTCCTCTTTCTTTCTTTCTTTCCTTTCTCACTCTGGTGCCCAGGCTAGAGTGCTGTGGCGTCAGCCTAGCTTACAGCAACCTCAAACTCCTGGGCTCAGGCGATCCTCCTGCCTCAGCCTCCCAAGTAGCTGGCACTACAGGCATGTGCCACCATGCCTGGCCAATTTTTATATATATATATTTTTAATTCTCTAGCTAATTTCTATTTTTTTATGGTTTTGAACTGCTGAGCTCAAACCATCCTCCCGCCTAGGCCTCCCAGAGTGTTATGATTACAGGCATGAGCCACCACTCCTGGCCTCTCATGATTTTCTTAATAACATTTTCTTTTCTCTAGCTTACTTCTAAGAATTCAGCATATAACACATATAACATACAAGAGGTGTGTTAATCGACTTTCTTATTTATAAGGCTTCAGATAGCATAGGTAACACATAGGTATAGTAGATAAGAATACTAATAGTCAACAGGCTATTAGTATTCGGAAGTTAAGTTTTTGGGGAGTCAAAAGTTTTTCTTGGATTTTTGACTGTTTGGGAGTTGGTGCCCCTAACATTCATGTTGTTCAAGGATTAACTTATTATATATGCATAATTTTAGATATATAATTATGTTGGTACATAAAGATATATAAATATATATGCATATACACACACACACACACACATGCCAACTAGTTAAGCTTTACAGAGCACTTACTGTGTGCCGGATATTGTTCCAAGTGCTCTTCAGGTATTAATGATCTTATTTGATTTTCACAACTACACTAAAACATAAATAGTATTAAACATAACTAAACATAACTAAATATAACTCAAATATAATGATTATTTATCTAAATATGGTAGCTGAGGAAACAGAAGCTCGGAGAAGTGAGGTAACTTTCACAAGAGCACACAGCTAGGAAATACAGTGTAGGAGTTAAACCTAGACCCCCTGACTTTGATGCCTGTGTTCACTGAAACTTCAACTATCGGTGGAGTCTGGTAACATACTGTAAGTGGCTTGCCTCTAGGGTTTCTGGAGAACACCGTGTTAAACTCAGCCCTGGGAGCAGGAGCCATTTTCCTCACAGAAACACACTGCATCAGCAATGCTGATGTCTGGCCCCTGCCCCCAGATTCTGATTGATAGATCTGGGGTTCAGCCTGGGCGTCAGGATTCCGGTAAGCTTCCAGGTGACTCCAGCGCGCTGCCAAAGCGAGAACCACTGCTTGGAAGATTGAGTCGGTGGGTTGAGGTGGTCCTAGGAATCTGTACTTTGAAGAAACCGCCCATGTGATTTTCACATGTTGCCTTATTTATGGCGCTTCTTTTCTTCTAACTGGCTTTGGAGAGTGTCCAAGATTCTTCCCCAGGGCTCCAGGGTCACCTGTGGGAGCTGCTTCTGAAGGAGTCCTGTCCTCGCAGCCCCTTCCTTGGTTACTGGATTTCCCGTCTTACCAGGCTCCAGTGTTCTCCCCTCCCTGTGGGGTCATATCCCACAGGTTCTGGGCAGGACCTCTGGGCTCCGTCTGGGCCTGGGCCCCTCGACCTCTGAAGGTTCAGAGCAGCCTCGTTGGTAGCCCAGGGCTTCTGGCTCCCAGTAGACAGCGGTGCTGTCATGACTGAATGGGAGGGCTGATCACTCCCTCCTGCTCTGGGGCAGGCTGTCTAGCCTTCTCTTTCAGAACGGCACTGCCTGGAGCAAGTCTTCGGGTGGCGCCCAGCTTGGTAGCGTTTCTACGCCTCTTTGGGGTCCAGGCGCTCTCCTGGGTACTGGGTGTTAATCTGAGAGGCTGGGAGGGGACCTGTGTGCTGGACTGTGTGCCCTGGGGCATGCCTCTTACTGTCTTTGACCTTCAATTTCCTCATCTGTTAAATGGGCATCTCATGAGGTTGCCACCTGGTTCAAAAAAGATAGTCTGCAAAGACCATCTTAGTTGGGCATTTGCTTAGTCATGACACCAGTGTTACCTATACTCACTGAATTGGATGCACGGAGCTCTCTCTTTCCTAGTTGGCAAAGTGAGGGGTAATTTACCCTTTCTTAGGGAACCCCCAAGATAGCAGCAGCTGATATGAAAGTCCCTGACAGTGGTAGACCCTTGAATCTTGCCTCTGTTCCTTATTAAAACAGAGTGTACTCACTGAGTGCCTACTTTGTGTACGCAGAGTGGAGTTGGGTGTGAGGCAATCCTGGGCTGATTGTTGGGAATTTAATCCACAGAGAAAAACACGTGGGCCGTGCCGGGTGAAAAGGGCGTGCCTAAAGCAGAGAATGCTTTGGCATTTCAGAGGGAGAGCACGGCGTAAACGGCCGGAGGATAAAGACTTTATGCAGAGGAAGAGCCTGAACCAGACAAGCTCAGGACAGGTCAGAGTTGGGTCGGGAGAGGATGAGGGCAAAGGTGGTCCGAGAGGAGCTTCAGAGTAGGCTGAGGGGAGGCCAGCGGGACAGAAGGTTGGTTTGCAGGCCACCTCCTTCCTGTAGGGACTTGGCCCAGCAGGGTTGGCCAGCATCAACAGGTGGAGTCATGACACAATCCACTGAATGAGCCTGTGGCCTCTCCCCTTCCTGCCTTTGCTTTTCTAAGCAAAAAGGAACATCCTTAACATCCTTCTTCCAGTGGTCCCTCCTGCAGGGAGAAATGGTGGCCCCTCTGGAATCTGTAGCTCCCTCGTGATGACTTCTGGCGCATTTCCAAGGAAGGAGGAATAAAAGGCCCCTTCCATCCTGGGCCTCTCCTCCCATCCCATTGGCATGGGCAGAGGCCAGACAACCAAAGTTTGATAGGTCCTGATGTCACTAACACCAATGAAAGCTTCTTGTTGACAACAGTCTAAGCGTATTAGGTGCCAGGTCACCCTTTCTGGACAGCTGTCCTCCCCTGTAATTCTCTCTCCTTCACTCTGGGCACCCCCTCCATTACTTCCTGCCCACCTCCTCCTGTCCCAGCATCACATGGTCATGCCTGCTCAAGTGTGTCACCTTCCACCCCAGCTGCCACCCATTGTTTTCCTACTTGGGAATGGACACAACAATGGAAATCACTCTGTTTGGGGCCAAGGAGGAAGGAAAGAGGGATGGGACTGGAACAGTCAGATGATGGAAAAAGTGACCTCCAGCTGTTCCCCAGATTGGACTTGGATGGCAGCTCAGAGTGGTTGCCATGGTGAGGGGCAGATTAAACACACTACCTCCCCTGCCTCCCCAAATAATGGTGGTTGTGCCGTTTCCCTACTCTAATCCCTCCAGGACTCCGCCTGGTATGGAGTACAGAATCCCCTTAGCTGCCCTTGCCTCAGTTTCCCAGCCTGATCAAGGGAAGCAGGTGGGGCTGCTGGGATGGAGAGGGTGTTCTGTCTCTTTCCTGTGGGCCTCTGCAGACCCACTCTCCACCCTTCTCCACGGCTCCGTGCCCCAGCAGGCTGACCTTTGGGGACTGCTGATTACAGGACCCCTTGCCTTCTGTTTTCCAGTGAGCCAGTAGGAGGCACTGGCAGGAACTGGAGGGTGGAAGGCAGGGGATGGGACATTCGCCCCCTGGCTCTCTCACTGTGGGCTGCTGGCTGGCAGTGGCTGCGTCCCTCTCCTGAATGCCACTGGTCCTGTTGGCAGCACCCCTAAAGCTCCAGGTCTCCCTGCTTCTGCTCCCTGCCCCTTCCCTTGCCCCCCACCAGAGTGGCAAGGCTTCCTGCCCTGTAACCCCAGGTGTTCCACCAGTCCTACGCCCCTCTGTGGTCAGCTGTGGCTTCAACTCTCCTCAGACGCCCGCCCGTTTCAGGTACATTCCCTGCTGCTATAGAGAGAGTCTCAACAGCGAGGGAGGAAGGCGCTTTCTCAGGCCACCTTTCTTTGTGCGCAGGCTCTGGCAGGCTAGGTGTGTGGCTGGGGTGGCCTCCCCGGTGTAATCTGAGATGTACCCAGAAGGCGGCCCTGCCCAGAACAGCCAGGCTGAAGCCCTGCAGTGAGAGGGCGTCTCCCTGAATCAAAACCCTCCTCTGCAAAGATGCCACACACCCCAGGAATGCAAGCGTATTATCTGGTCACTCAGTTCTCAGCCTGCCTTAGTGTCATCAGCTAAGAAGGTTGACTGTAGGCTTTGTAAATGCAAGGACGGTCCCCCTTGCATAGACATGGGTGGTGTGAGGCCTGGCGTAGAACATCCATTGAATAAATTTATTCACCACTCAACAAATGTTTCTTGAGTTCCCGCTGTGTCCCAGGCACTGTTCTAGGTGCCTGGAACACACGAGTGAAGAGAAAAGGCCAAGGCCTTAGGCAGGGAGACCGGCAGCACACTCTGTAGCATATAATGTTGGAGGATGGCGAAAGATAAACAGGGCGGGGAAGGAGACCAGGCCGGGGCAGGTGTTGTTGGAGGATGGCCGGGGAGGCTTTATTGGGAAAGTGATCATTGAGCAGCCTGAAGGAGGTGGGCAGGGACACTGACATGCACAAGGGAACAGTCAGAACAAAGGCCCAGTAAGGAACAGCAAAAGGGCCAGGGTGTTTGGAGTGGGTGAGCAAAGGGGAAGCAGTTTGCCACATCTTTTGGGGTCCTTTTCTGGCCTGACCTTCCTCTAGCAATCTCTGCCCCCAACCCATAGGCTCCCAGGCCCGCCACTTGCTCTGGGGGACCCCACTGGACCCCATCCAGACTGCCTCTGTCCTCACTGCTCTAAGCAACCAAATGCCCTCCGTTTCTTTCCTCAGTGTAGCTGCTCTCAGAGACAGCTGGCGAGGAAAGCAAAGCCTCCTAATAAACGAGATGAATGTGACACCTAGGAGTTCTTAAAGTGGGTATTTATAATCTGCCCCTCACTGGGGGGGGGGGCGCTTAATACACTGTGACAGGCTGCATTAAAACAACCAGGTACTGTATAGATGGGTGTGTCGGTGTTCTTAGTTGCAAAGTACAGAACACTTTCTTGCTAGCTTGGCCAGAAAAGGAATTTATTTTGGGATATTTTATTGCCAGGGAACCAACAGGAGGACCAGAGAACCTGGCTTGAGGGCTGCATGGACCATCTCTCTGACTGTGTCAGTGAAGGCTGCCAGCACTCCTGGACGCGGGCAGTGTGTCTTGTCCTACCAGCGCTCGTCCCCAGATACTGGCACCTCCTCTCCAGCAGGCCGCGGTGCTGATGCCTCTTTTCTCCGTCCCCTGTGGATGTGCAGCCCCCGTGGCACCTGCCTCCTCCACCTCTTTATTTACAATTTTAAACCTCGTTTGGTTGCCTCTGACGGGTGGAGCCCCGGGTGCGTGCCTGCTACCTAGCTAGAAAGGCATTGGGGAAGGCAGTGTTTTCTGCCTTCTACCTTGGAAAAGTAGGACTCATTACAACTGGAACTTCCCCCCAAATAGAAAGGATATTCAAAGGTGTTGGGCAGCAAGAAAACATGACGAGTGCCCACCCCTGTGAAGCTCCCTGGGGGCTGTGATGTCGGGTGAGCCAAGGGTCACAGGCTCCGTCAGTCCGTGCTCTCAGGTGTGGCCAACAGAGATGGATTCTGGCCAACTTAAGCAGAGGAAATCAATTGTAGGGACATCGGGGTCCCGCAGGCTCTGTGAGGGCTGGGTGGGAGAGGGAGGATGCAGGCTTTTTGGCTGCCATGGGGAGAGGTGGGCATGACCTTCCGTCATGACCACACTCCAAGAGGGGCCTCTGGAAAGGGGAGCTAGTGCACCATGCGGAAAGGGACCGGAAGCTGGGCAGTCACAGAAGGGCGATGTCCACCACCATAGCAGCAGTAGGCCAGTTCTCATGAAGGTCCCCTCTCCATTCCCCTCGAATGTCCTCGCTTTCGGTTTAGTTTACTATAGTCCAGTTCAATGAGGTTTTGGGCTAGTTTCTATAGAGTGTTGCCCAGAAAGAATCTGTTGGGGGGAGGCTGATGTCACTGGGAGGCCAGAGGAAGGAGAGCTTAGCTGTGGCTGGGAGAGAGACCAGGAAGGTCTTCATGGAGGAGAGAGCTCAAGCCAAGCTTTGGAGGGTGAGGAGGGTTTAACAGGTGGGGAAGGTAGATAAAGGCATTCCTGGCTGAGAGAATAGCATAGGAACAAAGGTGGTTTAAGACTGTGATGGTCCTCTGGTTCTGGCCTGCTAAACAACTGTTCCCATTTCTTCTAGAAAATGGTACTGGGATTTTCCTTGAGGAATCAATTTCCCTCTACCATGACCCCATGGTTCAGGAAGGATTGATCCGTCTCCTGGCCCCAGGGTGCCTGTGTGGCCCAGGCAGTTGGAACATCGAATCCCTGATCTCAGCATCTGATTCAGGGCTGGCGTGGGATCCCAGCCAGGCTGATGGCACCACATTCTGGGACTTGCATTGGAGCCACTGGGGAAGCAGGATTTTCACTCCCCACCGGAGTTGCGTGGGAACATGGGAGCTGTTGCTGCATCTCTCACAACTCCACCTTTCCAGGTGCTCAAGTCCAAAGCTCTTCAAGTTACCTTAGACTCTTTATCTCACGCCAACTTCCAATCCATTAGGAAATCCTACAAGATAGATCCAGAATCCAGCCACTCTTCACCCCTGTACCACCACCTTTCTGCCCAGAATCCTGCTGAGCCTCCTCGCCACTTTCCTGCCTCCACCTCCCACAGTCTGTCCTCGGCACATTAGCCGGAAGGACCCTTTACAAACCCAAGTCAGATTTTGCTGCATCTTTGTTCAGATCCAATAATGACTTCCCATGTCACTTAGAGTGAAAACCCAAATTCTTGCGATGACCTCTGCGGGAGGCAGCTTCTGGCCTCGTGTTTGCTGCCTCCTGGTAGGCATGGCCTGAGTAATCCCCTCCCCCTGGGTGTGAGCTGCACCTAGCGACTAACTTCTAACCAACAGAATGTGGCAAAAGCAATGGGATGGCCCTTCTGAGAGTAGGTTATAAAAGACTGTGACTGCTGTCTTGGAGGCCCAGTCTTTCTCCTTCTCCCCACTTCTTGGCTTGTTTACTTTGCTGCCTCAAGCTGCCATGCTGGAGAGGCCCTTTTGGCAAGGAGCTGGGGGTGGCCTCTGGCCAATGGTCAGCGGGGAACTGATACCCTTGGTCCTGCATCTGGTGAGGAACTGAACCTGCCCACAGTCCTGGGAGTGAGCTTGGAAGTGGCTCCTTCCTTCTCCAGTTGAGCCTTGAGATGTCTGCAGCCCTGGCCAGCACCTTGCAGTCCATGAGAGACCCTAAACAGAGGACTCAACTGAGATGTGCCCTGATTCCTGACCCATAGAAACTATGGGATGATAAATGCTGTGTTGTTTGGAGATGCTATGTCTTGGGGTAATTTGTTAGGTAGTGAGAGATAGCTAAACCAGCCTCCAAAGACCTACTCAATCTCTGTCCTTATTCTTATACACCTCTCAGTAGCTTTCTGACCTCACCTTACCTTCTCTCCCCTCACTCACTGTGTTCCAGCCAGGCTGGCCCTCTTGTTGCTTGAACACACCAACACTCCCCCGCATTCAAGCTTTTGTGTCTGCTATTCTCTGCCTAGCACATGCTCCCCAAGTTATCCGCAGGGCTAATCCCCTTCCCCCCCAGCTTTTTTTTTTTTTGAGACAGGATCTTGTTCTTTCACCCAGGCTGGATGACAGTGGTGTCATCATAGCTCAAACCTCTGGGCTCAAACAGTCCTGCCTCAACCTCCCAAGTAGCTGGGACTACAAGTGCATACTGCCACACCCAGCTAATTTTCCTATTTTTGGTAGAGATGGGGTCTTGCTCTTGCTCAGGCTGGTCCTGAACTCCTGGCCTCAGGTGATCCTCCCGCCTCGACCTCCCAGAGTGCTAGGATTACAGGTGTGAGCCACTGTGCCTGGTCCCTCTCCTTGTTTAGTCCCTTCTCCATGAGACCAACATTGACCATTCTATTTGAAAGTACACTCTGCTGCTGCCACGGGCACTTTTGAGCCCCTTTACCTGGCTCTACTTTATTTTTTTCATAGCACTTATCACCTTCTAACTGTGTAATATGCTTATGTCTCATTATCATTATCATTATTTATTTATTTATTTTTAAAAACTGTCATGGGGGTACAAATGTTTTTGGTTACATGGATTGCTTTTGTGGTAATGCTTGAGTCAGGGTTTTAAGTGTGCCCATCCCCCAGATAGTGTTCATTGTACCCACCATGATCATTACTGTTGATCTGGTTTATTATCTATCTCCCGCTGCTAGAAGGTAAGGCGTGCAGGTACAGGGAGCTTGTCTGGTTTGCTCACTAATGTCTCCCAAGGACCTAATATGGTAGCTGACACACAGTAGGTGCGCAATAAATACTTGGTGAATGAATGCATGAATACAAAGGGTATTCATGCATTCACCTGCAAATGAAGCTGACACTGAAGAAAGCGGAGCTGGTGGATGCCCAAAGCCTGACCAACCCCTGGGGGTGCCATTTATGTTTTGGAGCCAACTGCGTCAACGGTCTGGTCCCACAAAGTCAGTCAATGCATTTCCTTTCATGCATGGGTCACTGTGGTTAAGGTTCACTGTCACTTGCAACTGAAGAGTCCTGGGTACATGTGTGGAATTACTGAGGACTATGCCATGACTGTGACGCTGAGGAAAACCAGGGAGGGGGGAAATGGGTGGGGATAGCCATTGTGGAGCCTCCACTGTGTGTCAAGTAGGGGCCATGCACATTATCGCTTTGAGTTCCCAGGACAAGCTTGTGAATTAGATATCATTATTCCCATTTCACAGATCAAGAAATTGAGGCTCAGTGAGGTTAAGTGACTTGCCTAAGATCATACAGCTAGTGAGTGGCAGAGAGAGAAATAAAACCCAGGTCTTTCTGATTTAAAATCCCATGCTTTTTCTGTGGTTTATTTTTCTCTATTTTTGTGCCCATGGATTGGCTAGAATCCCAAATATTTTCCCCACTGCTGGAGTCCTGGCAAAGGCCATAAGTGGGGTGGCTGCCAGCGGCTGGAGCAGAGGAGGGGAGGAGAGGGAGGGTGTGCCTGTGTGGGCCCTTTGTATTCAGGTATTTATAAATCTGGGCCTTCTCCCTTGCAACAAATATCGGAGATATTTCTTCTGGCTCTTAGACCCAGGGAAGGTATCCTTGCCTGCTTCACAGGAACACGTTTGGGAGAGGCGGTTCTTGGAGGTCAGGTGAGGCCAGGCTGACCTGGAGAGGTGAACTAAGGCTGCTGGACTGAAGGTGTCCTGGGGCTTTTTGATGCCACATGAGCACCCTGCCCGCAGCGCCTCGTGAGAAACTGGGTTGTCCACAGGCCCTGCCACCCATGTCTGTGGCACGCGGCTGTTGTCCTGACCCGCGTGGCCTTGCCCACCTTGGCCTCAGCTGATTGGCCCAGCGTCAGCACCCGGCCAAGGGCAGCCCCACCCGGAGCTGGGCAGGGCCCCTGGGGGGCTTTGGCGTCACAGCGCTGCGATGAGCTGGGCCCCTGGCAGAGGGGCTGGAGCAGCAAGATGCACACACAGAAAAAGCAGAGGACGAGGCTGCCCTGGGGAGATGGGCGTCTGGCGCTGTCTTGTTCCTGAATTAAGAGGCCCACTGGGTGGCTGCTTCTAGGGCCCCTTTGTGCTGTCAGTTCCTTATAGGAGTCCCTGCATTTGTAGACCAGTGTGAGAGTGACCGTGGCAACCTAAAGAGGAGGACAGTCCGGACTGCAGAGCCTGATGTGGTTGCCCCCGTCTCATTCACAGGGTCGTGGCTTGGGGGTCTGTGGCCTCCCACACTTGGTTCTGGGGCCACTGGGCCACGCCTGAGGTGGGGCAAGGGTTTGGGCTAGAAGCCCAGGAGGAGGGAAAGGCTGGGCCAGGGGGGCCACGGAGGAACAGTGGTTTCAGTCATGACGTCACAACACATCTCAGGCCTGGGTGTGTTTTAAGCAGTTTGCTACTCACGGTAGTCAGAGCCCTGTGTCTATTTTTGTTGTTGTTGTTGAGACAGAGTCTCACTCTTCTTGCCCGGGCTAGAGTGCCGTGGCGTCAGCCTAGCTCACAGCAACCTCAAACTCCTGGGCTCAAGGGATCCTCCTGCCTCAGCCTCCCGAGTAGCTGGGACTACAGGCATGCGCCACCGTGCCCGGCTAATTTTTTCTGTATATTTTTCAGTTGTCCAGTTAATTTCTTTCTATTTTTTAGTAGAGACGGGGTCTTGCTCTTGCTCAGGCTGGTCTTGAACTGCTGACCTCAAGCGATCCTCCAACCTTGGCCTCCCAGAGTGCTTGGATTACAGGCGTGAGCCCCTGTGCTTGGCCCCTGGTGTGTATTTTAAGCACACCTTTACTTCTGGAACCGTGTCAAATTTCAAACGGCCCAGAAGGGCACACACTGCAAAGTCTTCCTCCTGACCGTTGGGCAGCTGCCCTCCTCAGAGGCCCGTTGTTACCTGGTGTTTGGGCATCCTTCTAGAAATGTTTTATGAATATCTAAGCAAACATCCTCTTGCACACATTCTTTCTGTTTTCTTCCCATTTAGTACACAAATGTTGGCATACTACTTTCACTGTCCTGCACCTTGTTCTTTTTCATTTGTGAATAATTAACTGACTTTCCCCAGAGTGGGCGCAAATTTGAGGTCACCCCCGTGTCAAGGCCATACTCGCTCACTTCCGGTGCTCCTTTCTGGAGGGCGAGCGCTAGTCAGCAGCGACCCGGGACCCCGAGGGAGGCGGTGTGAGTGCGTGCACGCACATGCACACGTGTGTGCTCCCAGGAAGACCCGCAGGAAGCCCACCTGGTTCTGGGTCTGGGTCCCACTAACAAGCCCTGGGCCTTAATCCCCTCCGGCTGAGTGTCCTCCCCACAAAGAGGAATGACAAGGATATTCCCTGGGGTTGCCGAGGATGGAATGAGGACATTGAGAAACTGTCTTGCGAATTGTCGAGTCCAGGCAGTGAAAGGTCGCTACCAGTATGACTCTGCTGTGTGTGGGGGCGTTCTCATGCGTCCCCCATTGAGGCCGGGTCTGACTCCCTGCTTACCCCCCCAACCCCGTCCTCAGCTGACGGCTCCTGTCTCCCTCCTGAGTCAGTGGAGGTGCTTCCCCGACTTCCCACCCGCATCCGCCTGCCTGTTTACCCATCTGCGCCAGCTCACCTCCTTCTGCCGCCTTCTCCTGGGCGCCTGAAACCGACTCCTGCCTCCTCGGGGACCCTGCTCTGTTTACTCATACTCCGCCCCGCTCCCCCACATCTTCAGCCTCTCTCTCTCTCTTTACTGGCTCCTTCCAGTCAGCATCTAGACATGCTCGGATTTTTCCGTATTAAAGAACAACCGGGTGCGGTGGCTCACACCTGTAATCCCAGCACTTTGGGAGGCCAAGGCAGGAGGATGGATCACTTGAGGCCAGGAGTTCGAGACCAGCCTGAGCAACATAGCAAGACCTCATCTCTAAGAAAATAGAAAAATTAGCAGATCGTGGTGGCGTGAGCCCATAATTCCAGGAACCACTGTTCTTCTGTGGCCCCTCTGGCCCGCTTTTCTCTCCTCCTGGGCTTCTAGCCCAAACCCTTGACCCACCTGAGGCATGGCCCGGTGGCCCTGGAACCATGTGGGAGGCCACAAGCCCCCAAGCCATGACCCTATGAATGAGGTGGGGGTGACCACATCAGGTTCAGGAGGCTGAGGCAGGAGGATTGCTGGAGTCCAGGAGTTCAAGTTTGCCGTGAGCTGTGATGATGCCACTGCACTCTGGCCTGGGTGACAGAGCAAGACTTTATCTCTAAAAAAAGAGCGAACCCTCCTTTGACCTCACATCACCTTCAGTGACTGTTTTCTCTTCCACTGCAGAGTCAAACTTCTAGAAAGGTGTGCTTAGCTCAGTCCCTCCTCCTCCTCCTGCTGCATTCACTTGGCAGCCCACCGGATGTTTTAACTGGACATCTAAGAACTCTGTGCGTCAGGCGCTCTTCTAAGCACTTGCATGGATTAACTCGTTTAATCCTCACAACTACAACGCGAAGAGGTGGGTACTGTTACCAGCCATTTTACAGATGAGGAGGCAGGCCAGAGAGGCTAAGCGCAACTGCACTGAGTACAGCCTCACGCAGGCAGTAAGTGGTAATGCTGGGTACAAAACCAGGCCACCTGCCCCCAGGGCCTGTGGGTCTGCCCTCCCCCAGCCCCCTGCACTTTCATCCTTGGATGACCCCTTTGGATACCTTGGGTCTCAGCTTAAATGTCACTTCCTCAGAAAGTGTTTCCTAAGGCCCCTCCTACAGCGTGCGAGCCCTCCCTGGTGCCCTCCGGCCCCTTCCCGCCTGTGGCTGCTTGTTCTGTGCCGTAATTGCCTATTTACCTGTCTGTGCTCACCCTCCCCCAGAGTTTGTTTCCCTTCGGATCTGATCTGCTGCGCACTGTGCAGTGCACACAGAAAGCGCGCCATAAATGTGAGCTGAGTGACCTTTCCATGGTGCAGAGCTTCTGGAACTGTAGGAGGGAAAGAATTCCAGGTGGTGGTTTGGTTCAAGAGCAGTCAATGTGAAAATATTAAATAGAAACAGGGGAGCCGACGTGGCCATGCTGGTGTATGTCTGTGTCTGGCATCTCTTACCTCCCCGTCAGGGGGCGGGGAATAGAGTATGGACTTTGGAGTGTGGCAGACCTGGTTCAAATCCTGGCTCCACTACTTGCTGCAGTGTGACCTCGAGAAAGTTCTGGAACTTGTTTGTTTCTCATTGATCTAAGTTACCTGAAACAACTTGGCATGATGCCAGTGGGCCAGGGCTCTGCTCCTGCGGCCACCTGTCCTGGTGCAAAGGCCTCCTCTCTCTGCACCTCTCTTCCCCATCTGCAAAATGAACGCCTCGGCTAGGGCACCTCCTTGTTTAAGCCACTTTGGCTCAATGGCACTTCTCAGAATTTATACTCTTGTTAAATTAGGTTTGGGCTAAAGCTGCCTCCTTACATATTTTCAGTTTGGCCTACAGGTTTCTCTGTACATAGTGAACTCCACCCTAACTGCAGTGTAAACAGACTGGAACCTATTCGTGCACTAGTCAGCCAATCAAAGGTGGCCAACTCTTCAAACCTGTTCAAATAAGGCAAATGCCAGACCGTACCCATCGGATGTTTTAACTGGACATCTCATGGGTGGACCTCATGGGTGCTTTTTGGTAAGGCCCTTTTGGCCTCACAGCATCCCTGGGGGCAGTGACCTTGACTAACCGTGAGCTGGACAGAGTTAGGGGAGTTAGGGTTCTCCATGGAAAGAGAACCAGTAGGATGTGTGTGCGTGTGTATATGTGCATGTGTGTATGTATGTATATGTACATATAGACATATGTATGTACATGTACAGAGACTTATTTCAAGGACTTAGCGTATGTGATTATGAAGTCTTGGTGAGTCCCAGATCCACAGAGTGGGCTGTTAGGCTGGTGACCGGGGGCAGAGCCACATCGCAGTCTATTGCAGCATTCCTCTTGCTCTGGGGAGGTCATTCTTTTGTTCTATTCAGGCCTTCAGCTGATTGGATGAGACCCACTCATATTATGGAGGCGATCTGTTTAACTCAAAGTCCATCATTTAAATGTTGATCTTATCCCAAAACACCCTCATGGAAACATCCAGAACAATGTTTGACCCAATGTCTGGGCAACGGGGCCCAGCCAAGTTGACACATAACAGTAACTATCACATGGGCTTTCTGTTTAGTCCCTGCCATGTAGGAGGTAGGTGCTGGGGTCCCCGTTTATAAGGAGGAAACTGAGGTTCAGGGAAAGGAAGAGGTTAGCTCGAGGCCACAGGCTGCGGTGGCATGCAGTCATAGGAGGACGTGAGAGCGCTCTCTGGGTGTCACACTCGAAAACCAATGCTTGGGTGGCCACAGCAGAGACAGGTGATGTCACTGACTAGAACCTGGAGGGAGGGGCTAGTGCACTGCACACAGAAATGAGAACGGTTGACAGCTGGGTCACCCACCCCTCAAGATCCAAATAAGACTAGCTCAAATCTCCATGCCCCAAGTCCCCCCATCGCCGCAAGTCCAATGTGTTCCCCAAGGTGCCGGAGGTTGTCTGGTGCTTCCCATGGTCAGTGTGGCCCCTGAGTTCCCGCCTCTGCCCCGCAGCCATCTTATCAGCGCTGCCTTCGCCCTTCCTGTTTGTCATCCAGCACCTTCTTCCTTTATTTCAACATCCACCTGCTCCTGCCCCAACTGAGGCATCTGTGTCTGTGGTGGGCTTTACTGATGCTCCGGGGAGATGGGGGGAACTGACAAAGACACCTCCAAACTGGGCGTGAGACAGCACTCTTACCAACAGATCTCTCTCGGCCATTTCTGCAGCTCCGGCTCCCGCTCCCATTATTTGATGCTCCATCCCCTTCTTCTTTCTTCTTCCTTTTTCTGCTCTCTCATCAGAAATGAAAAATCACAATCCTCCCATTTTCTTTTGTGGTGAGTTCACCGCCTCTCATCTGGGGTCTTCATCTTGGCTCCAAGCCTCCTTGGGAATCCTGGGAGTGGGCGGACGTTTTATGAGAGTTCCTTACACGTCTCCTCCTGCCCAGGTGGCCTTTCGAGGGTGGAGTCTGGTTCTTTCTTCCACAGAAGCAGGAATGAGGCAGTGTCCGCCTGAGACCGATTCAGGCACTGCCCCTCCCAGCACCGGCCAGACCCTCCACCTGTCTGGCCTGTAGCAGGTGACTCTGTTGTGAGGACAGATGCCCAGCCACCTCAGCTGCAGACTGCAGGCTCTGACCCCAAACAGCGTTGCGACTCATCTTCCTCTGTGTCTGTTCACGGGGAGGAGGGACCCTGGCCGGGGCTGGGAGGGTCTGGTCTGGAAGTTGCACCAGGCTTTGCTCCGGTGAGCTCTGACACCCACTCGGGACACTCTGGGCTCTTGGATTCTGAGCCCCCCTGTACCTCTTAGGTGTCTGTTCTCCTTTTCATGTTGGGGATGCTGAAGGCTGGAAAGTGAGTACCCTGGAGTTTAGAGTCCCAGGCTCTATGGTGCAGGAGGCTGGTGCTGTGGGCTTTGGAGGCAAACAGACAAGGCTTACATCCTGACTCCACCGCTTACTGTGGGAGTTTGGACTAATTATTTAACCTCTCTGAGCCTTAGTTTCTTCACTTGTACAAGTGGGCAGCATAACACCTCCCTTATGAGGTATGACAGTGCCTAGCAGAAGCCCTAGCTGCTCAGCTCCAAGCCCAGGAGCAGAGAGCCTGGCCCTGTCTTCTGTAGTCTGCAGCCTCCAAGGAGGGGGGGGTCTCACCTGGTGCCACCATCATCTCCATCCCAGCTTGGAGAGCACCTCTGCAATGCCACTGTAGATGTGAGCTGTGGTTCCAGCTGGCATCACCAACAAAGGCAGTGGGGACAGTCTCAATTGTAGGTAAATAGTTGTAGGTTGACAACTTGATCCCAGGAAGCCCATTCATGGAAGTCAAGGTTCTCCACTTCTCTGAACGATGCCCTCAAATGACCCAGCACTGGGCATGGCAGGTGTCTCTCTGCTGCTGTCTGTCTGTGCCCCAAGAGCTGGCAGACCACACCCAGTGGCGAGGAGCTTTTGCTTAGGCGAATGTTCCCAGTCTTTTAGTCAGAGTTTGGATAGGAGGGGAGGGAAAAAGAGAAAAAAATCCAGCTCAGTATATCCATTCTGTAATTTTCAATGAGTACCTGCCATGTGCTAGGCAGTGCCACCATGAGACTTGGGTCCTGGGCCCTGTACCCCCACTCTCCACTCCCCACTCTAGCGAGCTCTCTGACCCTCTGCCCTGCGTGTGGACTTGACCCGCAGAGCCCCGAGACTCACCACCAGGCTTCTGTTCCAGAAGAGCAGCCTGCAGAGCCGCTTGCTGCACTGGCTGGTGTGGGACCACACGACATAGGAGTTGCCGGGTGGTGCCGTTGTGCTTGTTTGTGTGACTCAAATTGTTTATATAGACGGGGCCTGGAAAACAACAGATATTTCTCTCTCACGGTCCTGCAGATGGGAAGACTGGGGTCAGGGCGCCAGCATGGTTGGGTTCTGGCCAGGGTTCTCGTCCTGATTGCGACCGCACACTCTCGTGTGTCCCTGTGAGGCAGAAAAAGGGTGGGAGAGCTCCCTGGGCCCCCTTTTATGAGGGCACTAATCCCACTCACCAGGGCTCCACCTTCATGGCCTAGTTACTCCCCAAAGGCCCCACCTCCTAATACCGTCACATTAGCCGTCAGGATTTCAATGTATGGATTTTGGGGAGGGAGACACAAACATTCAGTCCATTTGTTGGAAGAGGCTTTGTTTAGATACAACAACAGGCTCTCTCGGGTATGGCTAGTGGAAGGATGAATAGGTATCAATACAGCTATTTTGGAAAGGAACTTGGCATTTGTTTTTAAGATGATAAAAAACAATGTCATACAACCCAGCAATTCTTCTCCTAGGCATCTACCTAACGGAAAGGCCTGCCCGTGGCCATCAGGAGATGAGTGCGATGATGTTCCTAACGGTGCAGTTTGCTGTTGCAAAAAGCTGGCACAGCCCAAGAGCCCATGGACAGGAGTGTGGATAAATCCATTCTTTTCTCTTTTTTTTTGGAGCTGTTAAGCAGAACATACATTGTTTTCTTCACATGATAAAATATCACACAGCATCGAACAGAAATGAATCTTACAGTCACGCTTTTAAAAACAGAAGTCAGATGGTGTACTCCTGGGCTCAAAACCCTCCACGGTGCTTCATTACAGTAGCTGAACCCACTCAGAGATTAATTATTTCCAGTAGGATGGTGTCAAATGGTGTCTCTTTGTGGCCCTGATTTGCATGTCCCTGCTAACTAGTAAGATCGAGCATCTCCAGTGTCAGTTAACTTGACGCCACCCGCAGCGTTCGACATGGATCCTCACCGCCCCTTTGGGAAACACTTTCTGTACTTTTGTCCCTGGATCTTACACTCTTAATTCTCCCCTCTGCCCACTGCTGCTCCTTCTTGGTCTCCTTTGTCATTTTTTTCATTTGCCTGGCCTCTCCTCGCTCCTGTTTCACTTGTTCCCTCCTGTCTAGTGTCGTGGCTGTAAGAGCAGTGCGTGCTAGTATCTCCCACTCCATCTATCCCTCCTTCACAGACCCCTCGCGAACTCCATATATTGGTCTATGATTCCATATCTCCCTACTTGGATACTTAACTTGACAGCTCTAGAGTTCAACTCCTGACTCCCTCACCCCCAAACCTCCTCCTGAAGTCTCCCCATGTCAGTAAAGGCAACTCCATATTTTCTGTTGCTCAGGCTAAAAACGAAGTCATCCTTGAATCAATCCCACCAGCAAGTCCTACTCACTTTACTTTCAGAATATATCCAGAGGCAGGTGTGGTGGTGCCTACCTGTAGTCCCAGCTACTCGGGAGGCTAAGGTGGGAGGAAGACTTGAACTCAGGAGTTGGGGGCTGCAGTGAGCTATGATTGTGCCACTGCACTCTAGCCTGAGTGACAGAGTGAGACCTCGTCTCTGAATAACCAAACCAAACCAACATTATATGCAGAATCATACCATTTCTCACTACCTCCTCCCCTGCTCTCTTGGACCAAGCCATTATCATTATCATCTGTCACCTAGATTATTCCAGTAGTATCTTAACCTGCGCCCTCCTCTGTGACCTGACAATGCACTGTCCAGACAGACAGAGCCTCCTGAGACACGAAGCAGGTCAGGACACTCCCACTGCTCAGCCCTGCTATGATTGCCCAGCTCGGTCACAGCTCAGCTCAACGTACTGGGAATGGCTTGCAAGACCACTGGGCCTTTCGCCTCCTTTCTCAATCCTCTTCCACTGCTCTCCCTCTCGCCCACTCCTCTCCAGCCTTACGGCCTGCGGCTATTCCTGGGACCTGTAGGAACCCTCCTGCTTCGGGCCTTTGCACTGGCTGTTACAGGCACACCTCATTTTAATTGCGCTTCACTTTATTGCACTGACAGTTAGCCAAGTTATGAATGCAAAGGAAAAGCTCTTGAAGGAAATTAAAAGTGCTACTCCAGCGAACACATGTATGATAAGAAAGTGAAACAGCCTTAGTTCTGCTATGGAGAAAGTTTTAGTGGACTGGATAAAACATCAAACCAACCACAACATTCCCTTAAGCCAAAGCCCAATCCAGAGCAAGGCGCTAACTCTCTTCAATTCTAGGCTGAAAGAGGTGAGGAAGCTGCAGAAGCTGGCAGAGGCTGGTTCACGAGGTTGAAGGGAGGAAGCCGTCTCCATAACATAAAAGCGCAAGGTGAAGCCGCAAGTGCCGGAGAGGCTGCAGCAGGTTATCTGGGAAATCTAGCTAAGACCGGTCCTGAAGGCAGCTACACTAAGTAACAAGTTTCCTATGTAACTGAACAGTCTTCTATTGGAAGAAGATGCCATAAAAGACTTTTATAATTAGAGAGGAGAAGTCAATGCCTGGCTAGAAAGCTTCAAAGGCTGTCTCTCAGGTTAGGGGCTAATGTAGCTGGTGACTTTAAGTTGAAGCCAGTGCTCACTTACCATTCCTAAAATTCTAGGGCCCTTAAGAATTATGCTAAATCTACCCTGCCTGTGATCTATAAATGAAACAACAAAGCCTGAATGATAGCACATCTATTTGTAGTATGGTTTATTGTATATTTTAAGCTTACGTTTGAGACCTCCTGCTCAGAAAAAAATATTGTTTTTTTAGAGATAGGGCCTCACTCTGTCATCTAGCCTGGAGTTCAGTGGCATAATCATAGCTCACTGCAGCCTTGAACTCCTGGGTGAGTAGCTGGGACTAAAGGTGCATATAACCACACCTGGAAAATTTTTTAGAAATGGGGTCTCACTATGTTGCCCAGGCTGGTCTCAGACTCCCACTTTAACCTCCTGAGTTGCTGGGATTATAGGTGTGAGCCACTGCACCTGGCTCAAAGATTCCTTTTTACATATTACTGCTCATTGACAATGTACCTCAGCACCCAAGAGCTCCGATGGAGATGCACAAAGAGGTAAATGTTGTTTTCATGCCTACTAACACAACATACATTCTGTAACCCAAGGATCAGGGAGTATTTTGACTTTCAAACCTTATTATTTAAGAAATACATTTTGCAAAGCTATAGCTAACATAGATGGTGATTCCTCTGATATATCTGAGCAAAGTAAATTGAAAACGTTCTGGAAAGGATTCACCATTCTAGATGCTTTTAAGAACATTTGTGGGCCAGGTGCGGTGGCTCACGGCTGTCATCCTAGCACTCTGGGAGGCCGAGGTGGGTGGATCGTTTGAACTCAGGAGTTCAAGACCAGCCTGAGCAAGAGCAAGACCCTGTCTCTACTAAAAATAGAAAGAAATTGGCTGGACAACTAAAAAATATATAGAAAAAATTAGCCGGGCATGGTGGTGCATGCCTGTGGTCCCAGGTGCTCAGGAGGCTGAGGCAAAAGAATCACTTGAGCCCAGGAGTTTGAGTTTGAGTTTTCATATTGACTTTTTCTGATGCCACAGCACTCCAGGCCAGGCAACAGAGTGAGACTGTCTCAAAAAAAAAAAAAAAAAAAAAAGCACCACAGCACTCCAGGCCAGGTAACAGAGTGAGACTGTCTCAAAAAAAAAAAAAGAACATTTGTGATTCATGGGAGTAGGTCAAAATATCAACATTAGCAGGGATTTGTAAGAAGTTGATGCCAATCCTCATGTATCACTTTGAGGAGTTCAAGAATTCAGTGGAAGAAGGAGCCACAGATGTGGTGGAAATAGCAAGAGAACTGGAATTAGAGGTGGGGCCTGAAGATGTGACTGAATTGCTACATTCTCATGAGAACACTTTACCATAACAGATGAGGAGTTGCTGCTTATGGGTGAGCAAAGTAAGTGGTTTCTTGAGATGGCATCTACTCCTGGTGAAGATGCTGTGAACATTGTTAAAATGACAACAAAGGATGTAGAATATGACATCAACTTAGTTGGCGAAGCGGTGGCAGGGTTTGAGAGGACTGACTCCAACTTTGAAAGAAGTTCTACTGTGGGCAAAATGCTATCAAACACCATCACATGTTACAGAGAACTCTTGTGTGAAAGGCAGAGTCGCTGTGGCAAACTTCACTGCTGTCTTGTTTTAAGAAATTGCCACAGCCACCCTAACCTTCAGCAACCACGGCCCAGGTCAGCCAGCAGCCAGCGATACTGAGGCAAGACCCTCCATCAGGAAAGATACTGTGACCCACGGAAGGCTCAGATGATTGTTAGCGCTTTTCAGCAATAAAGTGTTTTTAAATTAAGGTATGTACATTGTTTTTTTAAGACATAGTGCGATTGCACATTAAACAGACTGCAGTATAGTGCAAATGGAACTTTCGCATGCACCAGGAAACCAAAAATGTGTGTAACTTATTTTATTGCAATATTGGCTTTCTCATGGTGATCTGGAACTGAACCTGCGATATCTCTGGGTTACCTATGCATACTGAAAGAGTTTAAATGCTCTTGTTTTTATTGTCTTTTGTCCCAGTGAAAAGACCTCCACAGGTTTCCTTTGTTCACTCCTGTGTCCCCAGCACCTGAGCAGTGCTTGGTACAGAGTGGGCCCTCAGCCACTATTGAATGGATCAATTAATGGATTATTAATTACTATGAGCTATTTAATCTAAACCAGATAAAGAGGAAGTGACGTCATGAGGATGTGAGGGACAAGGAGAAAGTGGGGAGTTCAATGGATGGCGAGGTCTGGACAGGGTGGAGAATGGCTGTGTTTGGAGTCCGAGAAGGAACGAGTCTCAAGGACAGGGAGGGTTAGAGTGTGCTATTTGGATTGAGCTAACGGAGGGTATCCTCGTTCTTCTACCTTATTGGCTATTTTGTCTCAGTCTCCATTGCTGGTTTCTCCCCAACATTTAAAAAACAAATTAAACTTTTTTTGTTTGTTTATTTAGAGATGGGAGTCTCGATATGTTTCTCAGGCAGGCCTCGAACTCCTGGGCTCAGCAATCCTCCCACCTCAGCTTCCTCAGTAGCTGGAACTATAGGCGAGTGCCACCACGCCTGGCTCTCCTCAACATTTTGATCCCTAAAACTGCAGTGAAGTAACGAAGAAGTCTAGGGCAGTGTTTTTCAAATTGAGAGACAGCCTATTAGTGGATCATAAAATTAAGTTAGTGGGTTGCAACCAGCATCTGTAAAAATGAAATAGAATAGGAAAATGGCAGAGCGTGTAGCAAGGGTTAAGTGTCATCTCATAAAGCTTTCACTTCACTTATGTCTATGTAGACATGGGTATTTATATATGGAGAGTCTGTGTATGAACACACATATGGTTGGGTCATGAACAAACAAGTTTGAAAGCCACTGGCCATGAGGGTGAGTGAAGAGGTCAAAAAACAGGGCAGGTCATGGGAGAGATTTTATTTTAAGTCCTGAGGTCAACAAGACTTTATTTATAGAGGTAGTGCTGGAGAGAAAGATATTTTACTAGGGTCAAAAATCTTCAAGAAATGTCCCAGGAGTTTGTGGATGATTGCAACAAAGTGGTCCTTGTTCCTTGCTCCAGGACTTTGAATTCTCACCCTTTCCTGCCCTTCCTGGGATCTGAGCCACCTGCCAGCTCCTTCCTCCCCAGCGCAGCCCCACCTGCCTCAGGAGCCCTGGAAACCCACCTCCAACCCCCTGGGTCCAGCTGGTACAGTCATACCTACCACTCCCTGCAAGACGTAGTGGATATTAGTGATAATAGCAACTCAACAACAAGGCCAGCTATCATTTACTGAATTCGTCTGTATGCTCTATTAGGTTGTTACCCTGCAAAGTAGAAATTACCCCTCATTTTAGAGAGGAAAGCCAGGAGTCTGGAGGTTAAGTGTCTTGCCCAAGGTCAGTCACTCAGTGAGCAGCAGAGCCAGGATTTGAACTCAAGTCTGTCTCACTCCCCAGGGAGGCCCTTGCGGTGCATCTCTCGCCAGCTGATTGCTTCACTCCTACGGACCATCCTCACAGCATGACGTTCAGATTTCATGCTTCAGTACAAGTGCAAATCATTACATGTCATGGGCGGTGGGTTCTCTCACAGAGCTGGAGAGTAAACGCTACAATTCTCGAGTGGCTACTGTCCCACTGAATGTCAGTCCTTCACCAAGAGCTGTGTCGGGGGTACAAGAACAGGTGGAGACCCAAAGACCCAGCTCTTGGGCTCAGGCGATGACAACCAGAGGACTGGAGACCTTAGAGATTAGACAGGTGATCTGTATTCAACAAAGACAAAGCCGAGGCCTGTGTCACAATGAGGAAAGAATAGAAGTCTTGGAGCACCGAGGAAGGATCACCTTGCTGTAATCATTTGTTGACTCTGAGGTCACTCCCTGTCATTTCTGAAGTTTTAGTACCTAGTAAAATATCTCTAACACTGCTATAAAATCTTGGTGACTTCAGAATACAGGTCTCCTGCCCAGCAGTTTACAAGTTCTCAGGCTGAGATGATAAAACGACAACATGGGGCATATGGGAATCTGGCTGCCAGTGTCACGGACTACCCTGTTGCCATGTCCTACCCCGCCCTGGGTGTCTGGAGGCCACGTGCTCCAGGAAGGCGGGACCCTCCCGCCCTGGGCTTGGGGGTGAGCCTTGCTTAGTCTGACGCCGTCATGGTCATTCCTTCCCCTGCACTGCCGTGGTTTAGGAATGGGCGTCTGATCAATTTAGGCCAATGGATGTGAGGGGATGTCTCTGAGGGAATTCTGGGGGTGACTGTCATATTCTTAAGAAAGAGACGCAGTGAAGGAACATTTTCTCTTCCAGCTTTAAGACACAGACATCATGGGACAAGACAAAGTCTTGAGTGGCTGCAGCTACTTTGTGACCATGAAGGGATGAACTCGAGGGCAAAAGCTAATGTGCTGGGGCAGGCAGCCATGGAACCGCCTCCCTCTGACCTCCCTGTATGGGGTTTAAGGTCCTCATTACTTAAAAAATTTTGACTTTGGGGCTGGGCGCGGTGGCTCACGCCTGTAATCCTAGCACTCTGGGAGGCTGAGGCAGGAGGATCACTCAAGGTCAGGAGTTTGAGACCAGCCTGAGCAAGAGTGAGACCCCGTCTCTACTAAAAATAGAAAAAAAAATTAGCCAGTCAACTAAAAATAGAAACAAAAAATTAGCTGGGCGTGGTGGCTGGTGCCTGTAGTCCCAGCTACTTGGGAGACTGAGGCAGGAGGATTGCTTGAGCCCAGGAGTTTGAGGTGGCTGTGAGCTAGGCTGACGCCATGGCACTCACTCTAGCCTGGGCAACAAAGTGAGACTTTGTCTCAAAAAAAAAGGAAAAACAATTTTTGACTTTGGGCTTCTGCTACCTGTAGCCCAAAGATCCCAGCTGATTACGGTGGTGGGCTGCCTCAGATGGCCCTGCTGGTAAGTGCTGTGGAAGGTCAATGCCAGCTGCAGTGTGCATTGAGGTAAAGGGCCCATTTGAAGGAGACCAGTTGGGGTGGGGCCTGCGTGTGGGCAGAGAGGTCTATAAATTTGGGTAGAAAGAGACCAGAATACAGAGGACCTTGTATGTCTGTGTCCATCTACCTTTGTTGTGTGTTCCCCAAAGTTGACTTGGAGCAGTTGTGTGAGACGGGCTCTATCTGGGTCACGGCCTGTTAAGCCCTGGGCTTTAGAGCAAACCCACAATGTCCGGTCGCTTGGGTAAAAGGGTAAGTGGGGTGAGGGGAGAGGAAATTGACAAGTCCAGCCAGGGGCAGCAAGACAGAGCTGGCATCCTCCAGGAAAGGGACCCTGACCTTCTTTGTAGGGCGAATACGAAAGTAATCTTATTAAAGAAAGGGCCCACAGACTGCTTGGGGCCAGGCAGTCTGGAGAAGCCCAGCCCAGGGCCCTTGGGATGTTGTAGTTCCCAGTGAAGCCACTCGCAGTGGGCAGCTGAGTGCGCTACAGCTCCTCCCGCTCAGAGAAGGGGGATCCCAAAGAGCTCTCCTGCGTGAGCCCCCAAAGCCATGTTCCACAGCCCTGCTCCTGGCACAGTTGGAACCTGAGGATTCTGTGGTCTTTCGCCAAGGTGGAGTTCAACATTTTTATGTCACGGTCAGTGTAGCGCCGAGGGAGGGGTCAGAACCGTGGGATTTGATAGCAAAGATGCCATGCCTTGTGTGCCAGGGGCTCTGTGTCGGCACTGAGGAGGCCGAGCAGCAGGCTTGTGGGTTGCAGTCTTACAGCGCCCTTCCTTTGCTCATGCTATTCCCACATGGTGGTCAGTGCGGGTCGTTCTTGGCTTGCGCAGGAGGGATGTGTGGCAGTTCCAGACTTTCCTGATCACTCGAGAGTGAAGTCCTGCAGTGACTTCAAGTTGCAAAACATAGTCGTAATTCCAGAATTATAATGTTCAGCCGCAAGCAGTTGTAAGTTTCCAGCTTTATTCAAAGTTATTAATGGGACTGTTTTCCTCTGCTGGGGAGCCCGGCTCTGGGGAGGGGGTGTGGCCAACCTTTCCTTTTTGCTCGCTCACCTCTGCTCACCTCTGCTCACCTCCACTCACGCCTGCTTAACCAACTGCAGTGCTGAGCCCTCAGTCGGAAGGGTTTTCGGGAATCTCCGGCCAAGGATTCAGAGGCATAGAATTCGGTTCTCTCAGAATCAGCCTCTCCACAGCCCCCAGAGGTGCCAGCAGCAGCTGGGACACGCCCTCTCCTAAGGTCTGAGTCCCAGCTGCAGGGCCCCTCCTGGGAGCTTCTAGACTCTGATAATCCCACCTCCTCCCTCTGTTCCCCTAGCCCCGAGCTGGCAGCTGTTTCCTCCCGCTATTATTTTTGCATTACCTTGTTGTTCTCTTAGTGATTTTTCAGTCCTCCAACACTTTGTTTAACCAATTTCCTATATTAAATTCTGATGAATTACCTATTTTGGATTCTGTTTTCTTGGCTAGACCCTGTTTATACATTGGTTATTTAACAATTTCCAACCACTACAGTTGAAAGGAGATATAAATTAAATTTAATTTAATAGCTAACTGTTTATGGAGAAAATGATGAAACATTTGCTCATGTCAGCCAGGGCCTGATAAAATACTACTCTCCCTGAGAGAGGGATTTGTGCTTAACTGAAATGCTAGGACCTTCCTTCTCTGCCTTTGCTTCAAGCCCAGAGAGTGGCCAACATGTCATTCATGGGACAAACTACTGCACCTCCCAACGCTTTGGCACAGGCCGTGGGAGAGGTGGGGACTGCGTGCCAGCCCAGAAGGAAAGGAAGGGCAGCCTGATGAAAAAGGCTGGTGGCCGCTGGATTTGAGTCTAAGTGTTTCTAGGTCTAGCTGGGGCAGGGTGCGTGGTGCAAGAGAGAGAATTTCCCAAGTCTCTTTGATATCACGGGACTGTCTTTGTTTCCATGAAATTCAGAGGATTCCTAACTTTAATTTGCTGAATACCATCTTTGCATTTCATCTTCATTCTCCTGTTCATTTCCTTCGTCACTTCAAAGATTAGGAAAAGTGGATCAGACAGAATTTGCTTCTCTTTATTTGTAAACCAAGACAACGGTAGCTAGGCAAATGTTGCTGCCTTCTGCCCAAACAACAGGAGATTGTCTGTTGTTGTCTCCGTTGGAGTTGTGTCCTCCTCCTCTTCCTCGTTTTTTTCTCTAATGCTTCTTTTTCTTTTTTTTTTTTTTTGAGACAGTGTCTCACTCTGTTGCCTGGGCTAGAGTGCCGTGGCATCAGCCTAGCTCACAGCAACCTCAAACTCCTGGGCTCAAGCAATCCTCCTGCGTCAGCCTCCCAAGTAGCTGGGACTACAGGCATGCGCCACCATGCCTGGCTAATTTTTTCTGTATATTTTTAGTTGGCCAATTAATTTCTTTCTAATTTTAGTAGAGACGGGGTCTCACTCTTTCTCAGGCTGGTTTCGAACTCCTGAACTTGAGCAATCCTCCCACCTTGGCCTCCCAGAGTGCCAGGATTACAGGTGTGAGCCACCGCGCCCGGCCTCTAATGCTTCCTAACAGTCATTCTTTTGTCACTTTCTTTCTGACCACATTGTGGTCAGCAGCTTCAGAAATTTCACCATGTGTAGTATGCTCTTAAACAAAGCTATGACCATACAACTTAATCAAAGCTGTATCATCTCGCATGTCAGAATCGTGACCCTGGTCTGCATCCTGCTGAGCAACCCTGACTCTTCACGGAAGTTCTCAGAGGTTCTAGCACTGCCAGGGCAGGAAGGTCCAAGAGCTGTGCGACTGGTCTTCAAAGGAGTCCTGGTGCCCTACTTGGGAATATTGTTTCTATTTTTATCTTCATGTCTAATATCGTATCTATTGTACCTTCCTTGTTGCCCTTCTGTTCCATACATATATAGTTTTCATACACATGTATGCTACGGACATATATGATTTTTTATAAACGTTTATTATTTTAAAAACTACTCTGTAAGGTATGTTTCCTTAGCTCCAATTTACATAGGAGGCAACTGAGGCCCAAGATCCTGTTAGCCAGTGTCAGAGACGTAAACTGAATATAGACCTAGTTGCAGTATCTCTGTGCCGTCCCCCACTATGACGCTCTTGTCCAGGCACGCTTGAGTTTTGTGGTCCAGGGCACGTCAGTGACCCTTTTCTTTGGCCCTCAGTCCTTCCATGCATTAAGAGTAGAGAATAAACCACATGTCTCCCTAGCTCCCAGGGAGTACTGAGGGTCAGTGGGGCGCCCAAACCACGCTGAGATCTGTGGGCACCGGTGCCTGTCCTTGCAGGGTGTATTAGGGTAGCCCCGCTGGGTCCCTCCCTGCCTTGCCTGGCCTGAAGGTCAGCTCTGGGGCTCAGAGCCTTGCAGAGCAGGGGAGATTCTGCCCTGGGATAAGATCTGATCCTGCCTGCACTTCCACAGGGGAAGCAGATGGTTTGGGGAAATCCAATTTAAAAAGAATGAAATCGAATTAGCCTTCTAGGGGTCTGATGGCCAAGGCTTGAGTGAAGACAATTACATTAGATGCTCTGGCCTCACCCAGCCAGCCTGAAGACCTGGGGGAGGGGAAGCTACCCTGGGGTCCCTTGGCCCTGGGTGGCTTCCGGTCGTGGCTGAGGGGAAGAGGAGAGAATTTAGCTTGGTGGAATAGAGTCCTTAGACTGTGATGATCCCTGGCTTGGGACCCGTGAACCTGAGCTCACTCCGCCACTTGCCCTTCCGTGGCTCACAGACCCTTTCTGTAACTCTTCTTTCTCAAAGATCTTACCTTTTCTGGAGTGTGGTCACATTTGTTTAAGGAGAACACTTAAGCAAAACACCCCTCAACAGGTGCCGTATTGCACAAAAGTGTCAGGCACGTGTACTCCAGGAAATCCATTGCAGGGCTGCTTGGGGTGTAAGGAACTGTGGCGTGGGCTCATCAAGGATGGCTGTCCCAGGCGGTCCTTGAGCCCGTCAGCTCTAACTAGAAAGGTGTCGCAGGATGTTGTTTCTGCCTAAATTTTTGTGCTTGGAAGATCATGGAGCACCCTGGACATCAGTACTGTTTCTTGGCCTCATGCAATTGAGCAGAGATCGGTGCTCCGCCAAGGGATGCCAGTGGGGACACTTCTTATTGGGTGGTACCAAACAACCTGTTCTGCTGAGGGGGCTTGAGTGTGAGATGTGGAGAGAAACAGAGACCCTGGGGGCAGATGCCACTGTCCTAGGCCTCTGCAGAATCCAGGCTAGAAAGTGCAGAAACTCCCAGTGGTGGTACGGCTGCTGAGATGCCAAATATCCTTCCAACAAACCTCATTATTTAATGGCACTGAGTAGGGAGGACATGCAACCATTTCAGAGACGAAATATTGTTTCAAAATATTTTTGGGTTGCCCATACAAATGTCACTGTTCCCTAACCTTTACTAGAGGTCCTTCCCCGACCCCCATCCCATAATTGAATATAGAGGGAGAGAGCTGGGTTTTGAGTGTTCGCTTGGAGACCTGTGTTTTTTATAAGCTCTTAGAGACGGAAGGCGTCACGTCCCCACCGGTGCAGCAATGCCTATTCTCTAGCTTCCCCGGGAGCCCGCTTCATGTCCAGGGTCACTGCTCCTGGGCAGCCCCTCCCCTGGTGGACAGCCCTGGTTAAAAGCCCTGGGGCTTTCTTTATGGTCAGCCAAAATCTGTTGCCTGGGAGTTCTGCCCATCAGTCCTCATTCTGGCCTCGGGGAAAACATACACGCCTGGTGTCCCCTATAGCCCTTCAGATACTTGACAACAGGGACTGCTGTGGTGCTGGATTCTCCCTCCCCCAGGTTAGAATCCCCTGGTCCTTCACTCTCCCCTTCGATGACAAAGTCTTTAGGCCCCTCCCCCAAAAGTCTTCCCCTCTAAGTCTCTGTAGCTGGTCTCCTTCCTTCTTGAGGGCTGGCCCAGGAGGGAGCACCATAGCCCCTGTCCTTCAGGATGCCACTTCTTTGTATGCGGCCCGAGACATCCTCTCCTCACAGTTTGGGATTCTATTATGTTTGTGGTAAGCTAAATTTTTCTCTCTTTCCTTTTTTTTTAAAGACAGGGTCTCACTCTTGCTTAGGCTGTTCTCGAATCCTGAGCTCAAGCAATCCTCTTGCCTCAGCCGGCAGACTGCTAGCGTTACGGTGTGAGCCACTGCCCCTGGCCTTAAATTTTTCAAATGAAAATTGTTTCTGCATCCTGCATTTATGTAATGGGTTCTTTCAATCAAAAGATGTTCCAGTATATTCCTGTCAAATTTCCTCCTATGATGTGAATCCTGGAAGGCAGCACTATGTGAAACATGCAATAGAATTTGGAGAAAGATAGACCTGGATTCAAATATATATCCAGTATATTAATTGTATGATCTTGGGGCAAACATTTAACTTCTTTCTCTGAACCCCAAGTTCTCAATATGTAAAATGGAATAAAAGACATATAACTCACTTGGTTCCCTTCCAATCTTCACTATAGACTGAAAAAGACTAAATGCTCATGTTCTGAGCCTCTCTTCTAACTATGAGTAGCCATGTGACAGATTCCTGGCCACTGATGCACAAATGGAAGTTGACTTCCAGTCTGTGAAGGGGACGGGGAGGGGTGGAGGGGAAGCTTTTGCATTTTAGATAAGAGGGTAGGTGTGGCTAGCATTTGTCCTTCACTGCTTCTTGCTGTGAAATGGCTGGAGCTGCAGCAGCTACGTTATGACCATGGGGAACAAGCCAAGAGGATTACTGAGATGCCATCTTTGGCAGATAGAGCTGCTAAATCAACACCTTTGGCTGCCTCTAGACTTAACATATAAGGGGAAAAACCTGTTATTTGATCAGCCAAATATACATATAACTTACTCAGCTAACTTAAAGTGTGGTAAGGACCAGAGATTGTGCTAAACATATTATATGGATTGCTTGATTTCATTTACTTATTATTTATTCCTGTTGAGATACATCCTTTCAGTGTCGTAGTTGATTATTCTAGTCTCTTAAGATCTCTTTGAACTATAACTGTTATCCAAATGACTGGATATTCTTCAGAGCTTTGTGACATCTACAGTATTTGATAGTATTCCAAGTTGTCATTTAAAACACTGACCAGGGTAGGGCAAAGCAGGGCCCCAGAGCCCACTGATAGAGACTTCACCCTTGTGTGGTTGTGTTCACTCACCATGGATATGCCTCATTTTGTTGTAATTTCACCCATACTTCTCCACCTGGTGCCTGAGCAGCTCATGAGGTACCCTGGGGAAATGACAGCATTTTGGATGAGCCCTGGGACACACGTGGGGGCCTGGCCCACCCTTGTACCACTCAACTCCATCCAGAGGATGTGGGTTTGGAGAGTTGGGCCTTCGAGGGGAGTCTAGGAGGTCTATGAATTTTTAAGCACTCTGAGTCCTTGAAGGGCACAGGGTGAGGTAATAACCTTTTACTAAATCTGTCTGTTTCTATCCAAATTTGTTGCCCCTGGACAGCTCTTCACAGTTGGGCCAAGAAGCCAACACATCTAGCTGCTCTTCCTCTTATGCTCAAGATTCTTTCTGGACCCAGAGCTGTTGTTTTTGGCACAGTCCATGGCTCCCCACGCCCTCCAGCTCCCGAGAGCTGCAGCCCGTCCCGGCTTCCCCTCACTGCAGAGCTACACCTGGCTGAGTCTGCCAGGAGTAGGGGAAGCTCATTTTGGCCTGACTGAGGCAGTGTGGACAGCTAGCTCCTTCTGGGGTGTCTGCCAGCTCTCACTGAACCCGCCTCTTCTGGCACTGGGCCCAGTCTACAGGTCGCAGAGTGTGGCCAGTTCTTTACTCCACTCACCCCTCCCCGCCACCTGGACAGGAGTAGATATTTCACTGAAACTGGGTCAAATTCTTCTCTCCTAAAACTTCAAGTGGGGTTAATGGAGGTTGTGGAGTTGAGGGGCAGCCCTTATGCTACCCCATGAGGATTGAGTAGCAGAAAAAGTTGGTCTCTTTGGAGAGCAAAAATTAGCACACAGAAATGGGGAGCTGTAGGATTTCCTAGTCCATGGCTCCAGAATCTTCCTAAGGCTCAACTGTGTTTCCTCCCGTTCTTGGGTTCCATGAGACACCAGCCGTGCTCTTAACCAATTGCTTACTTTTGCGTAAGCTCGCCCATTTGTCCACTATTTACAACCAACAGGCAGACAGGGCATAACCCTGAGTCGTTCCTGAGTTAAGTGTTGGCAATGTATCACTAAGCCCAGCCTTCGGCAGAACAGCAAGGTAGAAAGTGTGTCCGGAGCATGGGCCCTGCCTTTCCCGGGGGAGCGAGCAGTACACGCACGGTGACGTTGGAGCTCATCGGGGATTACAACGCCCTGAGCTGGGAGTCCTCGTCACCCTTAGATAAAACCAATGTTTCACCTATTATTTTCCCCTCCGCACCAGCCTCTGGTCAGCTCTAATCCATTTTGTTTTGGTGCATTTACCTGTTCTAGGTACTGCATGTAGCAGGAATTATAGAATATTTGGTCTTTGGTGCCTTGTTTATTTCCCCAACACAATGTGTTCAAGATCACAGCATATGTCAGAATTTCATTCCTTTTCATGGCTGTGTAATATTCCCTTATGTGGATAGGCCACATTTTGCTTGTCCATTCATCTGTTGATGGACGTTTGGGTTGTTTCCACCTTTTGGCTATTGTGAATAACGCTGCTATGAACATTGGTGTTTTGATTTTTTTAATGTAATGGCGTTCAGAGACATTGACTCTTTTTTTCCATTTTTCTTTTTTTTAATGTTAAGAACAAACCCAAACTGAATCAAGGAGTGGAAAATAAAAATTGGTTTCCTACGCCTGTGCTTCCCTTCTCGGGTGTTTACCCCACTCTGCCTGCCCACTCTGAATTGCTACGGCTGTGTGACCCGGCCACCTGCTTAAGTTGATCTACACTTCCCGAAATTCCCCTTCCCGTGTTTCCAGTTAGCGAGGGGCACAAAGCAGACCCCTGTGGGAGGCTGGGGCCTGGAGATGAAGCCGCAGTCACTTCATAGCTCACGCAAACTTCCTTCTCGGAGGGCTCTGCCTCAGCACCTCCAGGCCCTGGGCCGTGAGTGTTGAGCTCCACCACGCAGGGCCCGGCCTCTGCAGGACCCACACCATGGCCGTCAGGGGCAGCGAGGGTGGACACGGACATGTCTGTCTTCGTGAGCCTTGGCCCACGTCCCTCACCTCACACCATCTGTCCTTCCCAACTGTCAGCAGGGTCTGCTTAACCAGCCCCAAAGATCGTGTGAGGTCAATTTCCTGCAACAATCCCCTCACACGTTATCTCTTAGTGATTCTGCTTCTCTGATTAAACCCTGATGGGTACATACTCATTTATTCATTCAACCAACAAATATTAATTGATAAGAAAAAGTGAGGCTGAGTGCAGTGGCTTACGCCTGTAATCCTAGCACTCTGGGAGGCCAAGGTAGGAGGATCGCTTGAGCTCAAGACTTCGAGACTAGCCTGAGCAAGAGTGGGACTCCGTCTCTACTAAAAATAGAAAAATTAGCTGGGCATGGTGTCACGTGCCTCGCAGCTACTCGGGAGGCTGAGGCAGGAGGATCGCTTGAGGTTGCTGTGAGCTAGCTAGCTAGGCTGACACCATGGCACTCTAGCCGGGCAATAGAGTGAGACTCTGTCTCAAAAAAAAAAAAGGAAGAAAAAAGAAAAAGCACCCACTATGCACCAGACACGAGGTTCTCGGCAGTGAGTAAAGCAAAGTCCCTGCCACCACAGTGCACATGGGCACTACTGTAGCCCCAGGATACCACACGCGGCCGAATGAAGAGCCTGGTGCCGAGGTCCCAGTGCTGACTCTTCTGTGGACACGTGTGTGGCGTTGGATCCAAATCCTTTCACCTGGCTGCGGCTCAGTTCCTTCTTTAGTGAAGCAGGGAGACCAACCTTCCCACCTACCTCTCCTATCAATGCAGTTGAGTAAAGAGCAGCTGGAAGACATCTGAAAAGTAAATAGCTCTAAAAAAAATTAAAGAAAACAAAAACCAGAAACCAGGATATTGTCATATCTTTTATTATGTATCAAATTGTCTTCAATATAAGTTACAACCTGATTAAATTTGATAGACATTTTTATCTATTTAAAGAAAAAAATTCTCTTTATGTACAGTATCTTTTGTCTAGAGTCTAGCAAATATATAGTACCTTTCATTGCAGGACTTCTGCTTAACATAACAAGCAAAAACAAACAACCAGAAAAATATAAACCAAAAGCAAACCAGACCCCGCTCAGCTACAAATATCAATATCGAATAAAGCATTAAAAGATAAACATACAAGAACTTTTTTGGTTTAGAAATGCAGAATGAATACTAAAGTTAGTGGCAAAAATCCAAAAAAACCCAACAGTCTTCTGGGGTAAACTCTCCTGCTCAGGGACGTAAGCTGACTCTAGACCATCTCTCGGCTTCTGCGGATAGCACAGCACAGGATCATACTGAAGATCATGCCAAATATCTGCAAGACACAGACTAGTATCAGGAACAGGGTAGCGTTGTCCGAAGGAAGGCTGAGGGCAAGGGAAAGACCTGAGTCATTCAGTCCATGACACATGACTAGGAGAATGGCATCCAGGAGGGACCGCTGGACTGGTGGGTCTCTAAGGGTCTGCAGTCAGTAGCTAATGCAAGCTGCACAGGCACCCTTCCCTGGAGAACTTTCAGAGTGAGAAATAAGCTCAGAGCTAAATTTAATGCTCAAATTCCAGATGCTGCAACAGTCCACACGGGTTAGTACTTATGCTTTCATCTTTGTGTGTGTGTTTAATAGTCTATTTTAAAAGGTCTTTCACTGAGAGCTGCTTCAAGCCTTTCTTGGATGCACACGAGGGGGACAAATGACCACGAAGAAAGGAGGCAATTCCCTCTTTTGGGCAGTCCTGCAAGGGGCAGAGGAGGACGGTGGGGGTAGGACTCAGTGAGCCGGCCATCCCTGTAAGGGTGAGGTCCTCACTGGGAGAGGGGGATGGCCCCAGGGAACTGGGCTGGCCTTTTGTTTCTAGAAGCTGATTAGCAGGAGACTGGATCAGCTGAAGTTTCAGTCTTCCTCCTGGCTGCCACCTGTGGACGCCCTGCAGCCTACAGGAGGAAATGGAACACTCTCCACCCAGGTGGCTACGAGGGAACTACCTTCTTGAGAAAGAGAAAAGCAGGTGTGTGGAGAGACGTGCTCTGAGGACTAGCAATGCTAGTGCCACCTTACAGGTGCCCCTAACCCTTAATGGCTAAGAGAGTCAATTCTGGTGACACACCGAGGTCGAACCTCGGGGCCTTCACTCAGAAGCTGAGAGGCTTTGATTGCCTTATCGACCTCTCTGTCCCCACATCTCTTAGCTGTAAAGCAAAACACCAACAGCACCTGCTTCGCAGGTGTGGGGAGGATGGAGTTAGGTGATAAATGCACAGCACTTAAAACAGTGTCTGGCGGGAGTGTGTGCTGAATAAACGTCACCCACCGAGAAGGCCACCCCTGCCCAGACGCCCGGCCACTCACCATGACCACGGCAATGCCGATGCCCACTGCGCCGATGATGTGGAATTTGTTCTCGAAGACATCTTTGATGGCCGCTGGGCAGGACTTAGGGAGGCAACCCGAGACCCAGGTCACACACTATCCTGTCTCCAGGGGCACCCCTCCCTCCCACGGCTCCCAGGAGCACTGGGGCGGGGGAGAGGACAGGCTGGAGACAGTAGTGTCCAGGAAAAGAGATGTCCTGGCTAGTGGGTGGGAGGGGAACCGAGGGGTGGCTATGTGAGTGGGTCTTTAAAATCTGGGAAGGACATTAGGGAAGGAAGAGGGATGGGGTCTATTTCTGATATGGCGGCAGAGTCACTTTTTATTATTCTGGAGTTTAGACATTAGCTCTAGCTTACAATCCATGAGCCGAGGAGTCCAAGACTCAGACACGCACCCATCCTTGACGGCTTTAGGGCTGGGGCGGCAGTGGGCGAGGGGAGCAAGACACTTTGTTATTCCCCTTGTTTGGCCTTTGTTTTGTTACTCTTGAGGGAACGGAGGGCCCAAAGGTGGGGAGAAAAGAGATGGTCCCCAGGGAGCCCTGTCACGGGTGGAAGAGGGTATTTATGAAGCGCTGGCAGGCTTTGCTCAGCGCAACGGGCGGGGGCAACCGGGGTCTTGCTCCTAAGTTTACCTTTGTGGAGAGGCTGTCGATTATGTCCTTTTTAGGGCAGATGTCTGCGATAAACTGCTCCACACCCCCAGCCAAACCACAGCAGTTCAGCTACAGAGAGAAGGCAGGGAAGGGGATGAGAGGAGTGAACAAAGACAGACGGCACACCGGGCGGGTCTCACAAGCACCCTGCGTGCAGATGTATTGTCTCTGCCGAGACGACGTACCGCGTAGTGGATGGCTTTCAGCGTTTCCCGCTGGGGCCCTTCCTTGGTTTTCAGCTTGTTGTAGGTGTCCTCATACAGTTCCTGGATGTCCTTAATCACCTACGATGGACAGACAGGAGAGGGGCAGAGACAGCTTTTTCACATACTTGTTCATGAGCAAGTGTTACCTGTTCCACCCTGTTCACTCTCTGCAAGCTCCCAGCCAGCAAACACGCGTGTTGGCAACCGTCACTGGGCGGACAAAAGCCTCTAGTCCCGGGACCTCTGGGCCTCCCAGCTCCTCCCACATCCTCCGCGAACCAGCTTCGGTCACTTGTCCTGGTCTCCTGTAGTTTCGTTGGTCCCATCAGCCCCATTTGGGTCTTAAATAGAATCTCCTCAAACTAAAGCATAGTGGTGGCTCATGCCTGTGATCCCAGCGCTCGGGGGGTGCCCAGGCAGAGGATTGCTTGAGGCCAGGCCTTTACAACCAGCCTGGGCAACACAGCAAGCCCCCATCTCTACAAAAAACAGAAAAATCAGCCGGCTGGCACATGCCTGTAGTCCCAGCTGCTCGAGAGGCTGAGCCCAGGAGTCGGAGGCTGCGGTGAGCTATGATTGTACCACTGCACTCCAGCCTGAGTGACAAAGTGAGACTTCAACTCTAAAAAAATATTAAATTAAATAAAAAATAATAATAATAAAAATTCAAAATCCTACTCCTGCCCTGTTTCCTCAGGCTTCCATCTTCTTTGTTTCTTCACTTAGGTGTGACTTTTGGCAAATTATTAACCCTCTCTACACATCAGTTTCTGCATATGTAAGATAGGAGATTATACTAGTCCCTAATCTCATAGGTTACTGTGAGGATTTAAATGAGGTGTTGTACGTTAAGCCTTTACCATTATGTCTGGTACAGAGTAAATGTGGAAAAGGTGTTGGCTAGATCACTCTCCTCTTGCACCTGGGTGCATCCCAGTTTAACGCATGCCTGTCCCCTCGACTCTTACCCACATCCAATTAACAAACCAACGCTCAGCATTTTTCCTTTAGCATCTTTCTGACATCTCCTACAATTACCCCTTCCTATTTCTATGGCTGCAGCTGTTACGACAGGGCCCCTGCCTCCTCCCTTCCTTTCCCCTTCCTGCTGAACATGACAAGGTGGCTCTTCCTAAAACACTGCTCTGATATGGCCCATCCTGGCAAACTCTTCAGGGCTCCGCACGAAGTCCAAGCTCAGCTGTGCTCAGACCCTTTGTCTGGGACCACCTCCCTGCCTCCACGAACTTTCCTCCTGAAATCCCACCTCTCATTCAAGGTTTAGGTCAGTGCACCCTTCTCCCTGAAGCTACAGGACTGCCCTTCCCCGCCTGACCTTTTCAAATCCCACAGTACTTTGGACAGAAATCACTTCTATGACACTTGTCAAATGCATGTCTTTCTCTCATACTAGATGGCCACGTCCCTGGAAGTGGGGCCCGGAGCTTGTGCACCTGTGGACCCCCCATAGGGCTGGGCACAGCACTGGGCTCATGGGGCAGCACCCGAACACATACCTACAGATGAGTGGAGGGGGCAAGTGGGTCCAGCCCACAGAAAGCCAGGTTTTCCTGAGCAATCTTTCCAGGAGTTGGGGAAGGGGCTACTGCGGTGTGTGACAGACAGACAGACACAGACCCAGCGAGGAGTTCCTGAACGCCCGCTAGGAGCCGGCACTGTGGCTGGCCCCACACCCGCACAGGGTGCAGTAAGCGCTCACGTGCCCTGCCCTCGAGGATGCGTGTTCTGAAGGCGTGTGGCAACGAGGTGAGGACGAGAGGCCTGCTCAGTGGCTGAGAGCTGACCAAGGTGCCCAGCTAGGACCGCTCCCCCTCCCCACACCCACCCCTACCTCCCAACCCAGGTCACTGCGGGACCCATGAGCTCTCACGGGACACACCTACCTCATCTTTGTGGGAATATCCCCAGATGGCCGCAGCTATCTCAATGGCAAATATCACCAAGAGGAAGCCGAAGAACTAGGAGGAAAAGAGGGGACAGTGTGAGGGACAATGCAGCCAACCAGACAGCAGCGTCAAAAGGCATCGTGGAGCAAGGAAGAACGACAGCTCTCGAGGAACAGCCTAGAAGAGGCAGGGAGGAAGTTCTCGGAACAGGGAGAGTTAAGCCGAGGCAAGGACGGAAGCTACAGCAGGAAGAGGTGCCCACGGCCTGGCCCCAAACTGGCATTTGAAAGGTGTTAGTTAAGAGTCAGTGAGCAACGAAACCCAGAGATTTGGGGAGATGAAGGAAGTGAATACACTGTGGAGTTGTGGGCGATTGTGAGAAATTCTGGGACAAGCAGGAGAGAAGGTGAAGGTACCTGTGGGTTCAGGGAAAAAAAGCAAACGTGGTCCTCAAGAAAGGGGGAAACAAGGTCCTGGCACTTAGCTGCCTTGGGGAAGTGATACGACAGGATTCAGGCGGGAAGGGGCCGCCCCACACTGTGGGGGGAGGGTGAGGGTGGCCCGGGCGCCTGGCCCCGCGGCTGAGTGGGGCCTAAAGACAGGCAATGGGGGGCCGAGGGCCGCTGATGCCCAGCCCTTTGGGCTCCTTCTCACCCCCTCCCCTTCCGTTGATCTATGGGTCTGGTGCTGCTGAGGTCCAGGGGTGGCTGTGGGGACAAGGGGGACTCACCAAGCCCAGCATGCACTGGGACTCCTGCACAGCACCGCAGCAGCCCAGGAAGCCCACCAGCATCATGAGGGCGCCGGCTCCGATCAGAATGTAGACTCCTGTGGGAAGGATGGCAGAGAGGACGGAGGTGGAGACATCTGCGTGGAGACCCGGGCCTCCCCATCCTCACCGCCCTCATTGCAGGGAAGATGCCGCCCCTAAAACATGGTGGCCTCCACCTCTGCGCCCATCTCCTTCCTGCCGCTTCTCTTCCAGGACTCTGCCTCCTCTCATCCACATGCCAGCTTTACCCTCAGCCGTTCTGGATGGCACGCCTAGTTAGCCCCGAATCTAGGACAGAGCATGGCCGCGGGAACCCCCCTCTCCCCAAGATGCAAACCAGTCCAGTCCTCAGCTGTTTCTGGCAAGATGAATCTACTCGAGCTACTTAACGGATACCCTCTAGACCTGGGCTAACTCCTGGGGCTCTGACGGGCTCGTGTGGGTCTCCGCCTCACAGAGGACGCATGAGGGCAAGCTTCCAGAAGGAAGGGGCTGTGCACACCCAGATAGCCACACGCCTCCTTCCCACAGGGAAGGAGCCACAGCTGTCCTGCAGGGACGCCTCCTTACTCAGCCCCCCACCTCCACACACAGGCCCCAAGAGAAAACCAGCAGAGAAGGCCCCGTGCCTCCCGGGTTACAGGTATGCTCTATCCAACCTTGGGAGGCGCTGTTGTCACACGTCGAGAGCACCAGCCCCAAAGCCCAGAGGGCCTGGGCTTTCCCCAGCTGGGGTAGCCCCTTAACCTCTCTGTGCAACAGTATTCTATCTGCAAAACGGGGATAGTAACAATGCCTACCGTCAGGACTGCTATGACAACACAGTGATACAATCCATGCGTGCACAACAAATGCTACCTGCTGCTCATCTCGATAACAAAAAGGATGGGCAACAATTACTAATAACCACAGTGGTGAAGTTTGTATACTTGCTGCTCTCTGCCTACTGTCCTTTAACTGGGATTAGAGAGATTTCCTTGTAGTAGGGGCCGAAAATGAGAGCAGGACAAAGAGTCTGGGATGTTTCCCCTGAATACACAGCAGAATATGAGGTGAGAACTCACGGCAGGTGACACAGTGACCTCAGTGTCCACATCTGTACCCCGAGTGCAGGGCTGAGGCTTTGCAGGCAACAGAGCATGCAATCTGCCCGCAGCTGAGGTGCATGGGTGGCACAGAGCAGAATGCACACAGGGAGCATCTGTGTCTCCCTCTTCTCCCCCACATCTGTCGTGAGGTCAGGTCACGTGGGCTCCCTGGCAAACCCCGTGTTGTATGAATATGGGTATTGTTCCTGTGCATGCCCGGCCCAGACTGGGCAAGGGCACAAATAGAGCTTGTCCTCGAGTCAAGTCCCATCCTCCTAGGCAGGCCAATGCTGTGGGGCCACGGGTTGGACTCAGGGAGGCAGAGCAGCCCCTACATGGGGCCCTGGGGAAGACGGGCAGCCTCGCCCCATTCTCGGCTCTAACATGGGGCAGCAGTGAGCCAGGCAGTGGAATCGTCCCTGTTTCTCCCCATCTCATCGGGGCAAGACAGGGAAGGATGAGGTCACTCCTTTAAGCTCCATAGCAGGAGCTGCATAAATAGGGGGTATTAAGCGATCACAAGGATTTACAGGCACATGGAATACAGCGGAGGGGGAATGAACAGACAGACGTGTTCTCTAAGTCCACATCCCAGTTCCTAAGCCCAGCGATCCTGGCAGAGGCCGGGGCAGCTGGATCAGGAGCAAGTGAGCTTCTAAAGGAGAAAGCATTTCCCACGCAGAAAGAGAGAATATTCTCTTAATGGACCTCGGTTAATATTAAATATTCATCCCAGGGCTCAGCAGAGGAAGATTTTAAGATAAAGGGTCTTGTTGGCTTTAAATCTTGCTTGGACAGCTGTAGACCTGGAGCGCTTCGATTGAGCCCTCTCTGGGGGTGGGGAGAGACAAGCCCCCCCTCACCGGGCAGCTGTCTACACGGTCAAGCTATAGGGAGCTCCTCTGGGAGTCACAGAACCACCGCAGGGCTCGGGGTGCTTCTTGCAAGGGCTGCCCAGTGCTTCCCTTTGGACTGGCTCCTCACAGCCGACACCCCAGGCTTGTTAGCAAAGGTCAGCGATGACAAATGACAAAGTGTTCCCCTTTATAAAACAAGCGAATGCTAGCTTTCTGTCTGACTCATGGAAAAAGTTACCCATCACAGAGCCTTCTCTTCTCAGGCATTACAGTATTAATTTGCTTAAGGGCTGTTTATTCTGCTTTTCTCAGGCTGCCATTATAGGCAGCAGTGGCATATGCCAGGGTGTCCTTTACACAAGAACTGGAACAGTGTTGTTCACTGTTTATCAGGCCTTTCAGCACAGGCTGGGGAGAGGACACAGCAACCTCCGCTCACTACCGCAGCTCCATCTTGCAAACAGCACTGACCATACCTGCTTGGAAGGGAATAAAACCCGGCCGAGCCTCTGGCCTCCGCTTGCTTAAAAGTTTACTATCTCCGAATAACTTGACCAGGGGTTCAAAGGAGCCCCAACTCTTCCCCTACAGGCTCCCTCCTGGTTGCCCTCCCTCCCCTGGGTGGTCGTCCTTGTTAATAAGCACCACAGTGGGACTCCTTTGCCAGGCTGGCAATTCTGCATCTCAGACAGGAGCAGGTGTGTAATCTGTGCCAGCTTCAGGATGGGAAAAGGTGGCATGGAGTGAGAGAACAAATGGCCCCAGGCCACAAGCTGGACCGGGCACCTGGTCATGCATGGGGGGACGGTCCTAGGGAAGGGTGGACATTCATGGCCTCTGGTTAGAGCTCCCTGCCTGCCCTCACTCAGGGGCCATGGTTCTGGGAGGACACCAAGGAGTTAAGAAGAGCTGCTGGCCTGGGACCAAGAAAACGAAGTTCCCCAACATGTTTGCAGCTAGGATTATGGATAGTGCTGACGGGCTTAATCTCCCAGGGCCTGAATCGGAGAGAAGGCCCATATAAGGTTGGCAGCTGTCTGGACTCACCATAAACTGTTCTGAACGTTGGGAAGTTCATTTTGCACTTGCATCTCTGCCTGGCTATATACTCTTTCTCTGCTATGGAAGCTGTGGCCCCTTGGAGAAAAGGCAGCCTGGGGCTGTTCAGGTTTCCTCAGGAGTCAGTGGCATGGCCGGGCTGGCCTGCGGGCTGCCCCGCAGACAGCTAGTGGCCCAGTGCAAGGGATGGTCACCCCATGATGTCAGAGCAGCAGCCAGGGTGCAGCTGGCACTCCAAGCTCATCTGGGAGAAGGGCTCTAGGCCAACACAAAAGGCTGGTGTCACAGCCCAGTGGGGGAGGGGGACACAGGGAGTGAAGCCTCCTTGGCCCTTTGCCCATGGACGACAATTATTCAGTTTTCCAAAGCGGTTAGTGAAGTGCAGGGTCCAGCCAGACCCAAGCAGCCACCCAGGGTGCTGATGTTCTGGTGTCACTTGCATCATCCCTTGTGCCCTGGGCTTCTGCAAGCAGAATGAAGCCTTCACAGCTCAGATCTTTTTCCCAGGAAGGGGGTCCAGCTGTGAAGGACCCATATTTCCCTGCAGAGCTAAGGGGCCAGTGGCCCTGCCTCCAACTAGGGGTTGCTCTGTCTCTTTGGGATTGTACCTTCCAATCACTTTCCTGGTCACTTCAGGGAGGACCACTGACCACCGGGGGGCCTGCAATGACCTTCGGGATCTGAATCCTATGAGGTTCCCTGAGGCAGGCCCCAGCTCTCCCACTGGTGCTGGTCACTCTCCTGCCCTCTCCATGGCTTCCCCACCTGCCATCTGCTGACTAGGACCGTGGCTGCGGGGGCTTCTCTCCCTGACTACACTGTGGACGAAGCTGAAAGGCCAAGAGAGCCGGACTCTACCCCCACCAGTGGGGAGCGTTCAGTCAGTACAGACCTTTTCTACTCCTACCTAGGGAGACCCCCACCACCTGGCATAGACAGTCCGGGAAGCAGCTTTCTTAGGCTTGGGTTCAACTTCTAGTCCTGCCTCTTGAGAGCGAGAGCTTGGACAAGTTATTTAACCTCTCTAGGCCTCAGTTCCTTTACCATGAGATGGGAGTCATTCTACACTCCTTGCAGAGTTAAGGGCATTAAATAACAAGATCTGCCAGACAGCGACTGGCACAAAAGGAGGGGGCTAAAAACGGCCATGTCTTCCTCCCGGTTCCGCCCGCTTACCAGTGAGAGTCTTACCTCCCACGTCTAGAAGTATATAGAATTAGTCAAAGAACCTGGATAACAAAAAAAAGAAAAACTGAGTTGCCAGAAGCAGCCAGGAACAATGGGAGGACGGAGCCTCTCTCCCGAGAGACACACAAGGAGGCCACGGGGCTCTTGCTCAGGAAAGTTGGCCTGAAGTGGTGCTCATTCCTGCGGGCAGCTCTGTTCTCCCCACACAGTGGGGTCACAGCGCCCCACTAGCGTGCAGAGCGTGGAGGGTCAGCCTCAGCCCCCGCGCTTGCCCCTGCCCCGCGGGACGTGCTGCAAGCCTGCTGCAGACGCACAGAAACGCTCTGTTGCTAAAACAAGTCGGGGCGCTATAGAAACCTGCTCCCTAAAAACTCTGTGTGTAGCTTTTTTTTTTTTAAACACAAACACATTATGCTTTTCTTTTCCTCAATTTCTTTCTGACGATAGGGAGACACACCCAAAAAAATTCCAACTAACAACAACAAAAAGCAGTAAAACCAGCAACACTCTCCACAGGGCTCAGGTGTTACACAACCTGACAGGCTGTTTCTAAAGACCTCCCAGCCTGGCTCCAGAGGTGAAAGGGAAGGTCCACATGGCCGCCTGGCCTTGCTTGTCCCCAGAGGCCGAAGAGGTAACTGCTTTCTCCCTCCCTGCAAATTATTGTAAAAATAACTTCTTTGGTGGGCTGGAGGTAAGTGACCAAACTTACACTGTCAGCCTGATGGCATGACAGCAGCAGCATCCTAAAAATAGGGTGCTTCCTCTGTTTCTCCCAAATGAAATGTTTCCTACCGCCAAGCTAGGCTGAAAGTATAGCGACCGAGTCTGAATTCCCCCAGACACTGGGAGCTCGTGCTTGGCAGGCTCCCACTCTTCAGAGAGAAGCGTTTACGTGGTGTTACAGCAGCCAGAGGCACAGAACGATGCTAGAAAAGATGCCAAGCGGCCTGCGCGTAGAAAGAAACCTGCTGAGTCTGTTCACGTTCAGAGGCTCCCAGGCAGGTTCAAATTGGAAACCTTTCCCCTAAAGGGGAAAACGGATAGAACGAAACACCAGGCTTTTACCCCAGCACCAGGTGTCCAAAGGCCTGGACAGAGTCCCCTGCAATCTCCCCTACTGTTTCTGAGTTTTCTGGGAGGCTGGCCTCCCTCTGGGCCTCAGAATCCCTATCTGCACAGCAGGGAGAATAGCCGTTTATCCTCTTTCTGGTACCATGGGTCCTTAGGACAAAGGTTTCTGAATTAAGGGAATGATGAAGCCAAAGAAGACGTGTCATTAGGAGAGAGCATGAGGGACGAGAACAGAAGTTCTTAAACCCTTGACAGTGGGTGCAACTTTGACAGAGCCAACTTCACATCACAGAACAGTCAAAATGCCTGACTTAGCCAGCATGAAAAGAAACCACATCAGTCAAATGCAAATGAATGGGCACAACTACAAACAAAAACGACATAGCTTGAAAGGGACATAACTGGCCAATGAGGCCAGAGCATTTCCTTCCCAAGCCCGAGACCCTGTGTCAACACAGAGTCTCCAAAATTGGAGGACACACCCAGTCTTCCCCCTCACCTGTGTAGAAGCTGGAATTATTATTATTCGTTTCTTGCTCGAAGATGCTCTTGGTCTGAGAGTCGAATCGGAGCCACAGTCCAATGGCAAGGACTGCAATCCCTGCAAGCTGCAAGACACACAAGACATCAGCATTACTCCTGGCTGCCAGGGACAGACAACTCAGTCCCCAAGTGCCGAAGGGTACAACTTGAGACTTGCAAAGGACTCTGGGACCACCCTCGGTCTCTGCCCCTCACACATACCTGGCAGTCACAGAAACCAGTGGGAATGTGTGTGATCGACCCGTGTGCTAAAAATATCAGTGAGCTGGGAATAAACACTGCCTACCAGCAGCACAGCAGTCGGACAGGTACTTTTATAGGCAAGGGAATACTATACGGCATGGAAATGGATATCTATTACTACATAAAATACCATGAGTGCATCTCATGATGCTAAACAAAAATAGCAAGAAACATAAGAACACGTACAATATGATTCCATACAGTTAAAAATTACTAAACTGTTTTGGGATGCACATAGAGTATATGCTTATATGTGCCTATAAATAATAAAAGAACAAAAAGTGATTGTCCTCAAGTGAGTGATGACCTCTAGGTGGAGGGAAGGATTTATGCTCAGGGAGGAGCACATAGTAGGGTTGTCTAGGGTGCTGGCGATATTCTAACTTTTAACTTGGGTGATGGCTACACAGACACGGACACACATGCACCAGGGAGGGCAGCTGCAGTGCCCTTAGAGACCCTCTGCACAGTAAAGGACATCAGGGGCTCGCCTTGCTGGGCCACACTGGTCCCTAACCTCTTCATAAGGCCCAGTCCTGGCCTGGCAATGCTGAATTAGATGCTGGGCAGGAGGCCTCCTGCCAAGCCATCCCCCATCCCGGCGCCAGCTGAGCACCCTTGTTGTCGCTTGTGCCAGGGCTCGCTGGGGAGTGACTCACAGGCCTCCAGTGTCATGGCCGGCACAGGAGTGGGTGGGCCCCAGGTTTTGCTGGTCCACCCCCCTCAACAGAGACACTTTTATGTCAGGGCCCTGCTCACCAGGGACCTTGATTCTTGGCTCCAGAAGCCGGTGACGGCCGCCTCACTTTCTTTTTCCCCATGGTCTGACAGTGAGTGTGGACGTGTTGGGTGGAGATGGCAACAGCAGGAGGGGGCACCCCAGACCTCAGCCTGCGCAACCTGCCCACGGCCCCAGTGGAGCAGATGGATTTGCTCCTGTCATGCGGGTTTCCGTGGGGGCTGCAATTCTCGGCTTAAGAGTTCTGCTGCTTCAGTTTCCCATCTGTACAACAGGAATGGTGAGGTGCGGCCCTTCCTTGCCTTTAGTATGGCTAAAGAATATAGGAAATTATATTAGAAGTACTTCTGAAGAAGGAGTTGTCAGATGGGCTTGGGGAGAATAACTTCACTTCATCAGCACAAAGGCCCACCAGCACGGCACTGCCAGCCCTGTAGACAGTCACTCAGCGTCCTCCCAAACCTCTCAGTCCTTCCCTTAGGAAAGGCGACCCCAGACATAGTTACAACTGCACAACGCCAAATGCCCCGTGGCTGGACAATGGAGAAGAGGAAAACTCACAAAGCTGTAGGAATTTTAGAGTTAAAACGAACCTGAGAGCTTTGAGTTCAAACATGGGTCAGGTTTTCCTTCTTATTAATGAAAGACATGCAGGTGAGTGAGGGTGTCCTGGACTAATCCAAAGACAGCAGAGCATTGCTTTGTGGGGGAGAAGCGAGTCCCAGTGGTGGGCCCAGCTGGGAGCATTCCTGCTAGAACAGATGTGTGGCTTAAACCCGCACACACGAGGGACTAGACAGTGTACACTTAGGGGTCTTGACTCTGCAGGGGGCGGGCCCTGGCCGACCAGGGCCCTGGAGAGCTAAAGGAACAAAGGTAATACTTCCCCTCTGTCCACTCGAACATAGGAGGCCCCACGAGGCCCCTGGGAATTGGAAGCCAGGAGCTGTGTCCTTCTTGCAGACATAAATGCGTTAACCTGAAAACGGCAGGTGGGAGCCCAGTTTTGGTCCCCACTTAGCCACAACCTGTTTCTCGGCCTGGTCCTCCCTCGTGTCCTGGTCTTGTGATGCTGTTATGAGCACCTGGGACGGGAGAGCAGCAGTGATCATTGCTGTCCTTTTTGCTCTAGGCTTGTGCTTATCTAGGAATTATCCCCAAGTCATCTTATCACCCGATGACTAAGTTACCTGGCTCTCACCTCTTATCTGCCAGGAAAACTCAGCAAGCCACCACGGAAAGAACGAAAACATTCCAGGCCAGCGGTGTAACTCTGTTCCAAAAGACAACGTAAAGCTACACTCTGCACAGAAGCTTCTAACAGGCAGGAGCTGGGTCCCTTTGGGAATGATTTCACGTTTGGATAATGATGGGCACCCAAGTGAAACCTCCAGTGTTAAGGCCCCTTCCGTTTTACAGAGAACCTTAATTTCAAGGACCCAGAGCCAATTTGTAGAAGTCCAGTCCTTTATCTGGTCTATGCGTACAGGTGGTCGGGGGACACTGGGCTGGAGAATTGCAACCAGAAAGGAAAGGAAGCGTTTCAGGTCTGAACTCGACCAAGGACAAGGCCAGATACAGGAGTCGGAAGTCCCATGTGTTTGGATCCCACCCCAAACCTAACATCATGCTCATTAGGGTTGTCGAAGCCACAACACTTTTCTACAACGAGGAAGGAAAAACACCTGGCTTGGGAAAAATCTGTAATAAGTTTCAGTCTCTTATGCCCCAAAACTCACTGCATGAGAGGAGGAAGGCGCCAGGTGTGGTGGCTCACATCTATAATCCCAGAGCTTTGGGAGATGACTTGAGGCCAGGATATTTAGACCAGCATGGGCAACATAGCAAAACCCGAACTGTACAAAAATAAAACAAAATTAGCTGGGTGTGGTGGTGTACAACTGTAGTCCCAGCTACTCGGGAGGCTGAGGCAGGAGGATCACCTGAGCCCAGGAGTTCAAGGTTGCAGTGAGCTATGATAACACCACTGCACTCCAGCCTGGGTGACAGCGTGAGACCTTGTCTCAAAAACAAAACAAAACAAAACAAAAAAAAGTTCAAGACACCCAGAGGGAGGGGAGGGCCAGGGCCAAGACTGGAAACACTTGGTTTACGAAAATCACAGAGAAGTGAACCATGCTGTCTTTTTCGATCAAGTTACTGAGTTGACTGGCCGGAGGGGATGCAATGTAAGCCATTAGTGGCCCAATTTTCTGTAACGCTATTGGAGAAATCGCTCCAGTTGGCTGAGTCACAACACCTTGGGGTCACAGGGTCACAAAACTATACAACTGGTACCTGCCTGGTTGTTCAGGCAGCACCATCTAAGGAGCTCCAAAGTGCTTTCTAGGAGAATTCACTCTGGTGTGGCACAGAGGGGTTCCCCTGCGCCACCTGGCTCTCCCCCAAGCTACATTAGTAATAGGAGAAACTAAATGGGAAGGGACCAGCAGCAAGAGCCAAAAACAGCTCTAGCCTTTAAAACACAGCACCAAGTGAATTATCAGGAGACTCCATAAAATAAGGATATGGGGTCTGGGAGGCCACAGAGCTGGTGGTGTCCCCCCAGGTTAATTAACCAACATGTGGCAGGCATGCTGGCCACACAGTCTCGTGGGCTGCTGTCTCACTCTGGCCCAGCAGTGCAGGGGCCGAGCAGATTTGATGTTGATGCCCAGTTGCACGATTTTTGCTCTCGTACTGCTGGGTCCCTAACCGGTCTGGGGGCAGGAGGTGGTGGTGAGGGGGGATGGGGGTTGGGGGTGGGGTGGGGAGGAGAAGTCCAGAGCCTCTACTCCCAGCCTGAGGCCCTGCACAGTCTGCCTAGTTTCCTCTTTTGTCTCCAACAAAAGCCAAATGGAAACATTCTAGTTTTGCTGGGAAAAGCTCCTTTGCTATCTGGCCAAAAATGGCACTTTCCCTCTGACAGTACAGCAAGCAAAATAGAGTTTTTCCCATTGTTCTGTCGGAAATTTCTTCATTTCTTTACTCGTGTCACTTTCTTAGAAGATGATGGGCCATGAGAAAAACATGAGACAAACCTAAATTGAAGACAGCCTACAAAACACTTGACCAGTACTTCTCAAAACTGTCATGGAAAACAAGGAAAGACAGAAACTGCCACAGACCAGAGGAGATTAAGGAGACATGACAATTGTCATGTGGTGTCCTGGAAGGGATCCTGGAACAGAAAGAGGACATTAGAGGGAAAACCAGTGAAATCCAAGTCAGTCTGGAGTTGGGCTAGCAGACTAATGCAACATGGTAGCACACGATGTTAACGGGGAAGCTGGAGAGGAAGCCGAGAGAAGCTCTAAACTATCTTTGCAACTTTTCTGCAGGTCTAAAACTGTGTACAAAAACAATAAAGAAGCGGGCCTCTCTCCATTAGCTGACCTTTCCTGTCTCTGCCACCTTTCTGCCCTTTGCCAACGGCACAGGAGCAGGTTTCTCTCTCCCAAAAAACCCAACAGAACAAAACCAGAAACAAAACCCTCTTGTGTCAACCTCATAGCGCCTTCAAGTGGCTCTGCACTTTCTCTTAACCACCTCTGCGACCTCACTACCCAGTCACTGCTCAACTGTCCTGCCCGACTCCGCCTTCATGCAGGAAGGCAGCCGCTTCTCTCAAGGGCTGCGGACGCCACCTCCCAAGGCTTCTGCTCAGTCCTCAGGTTTTTTGGATCTCACAGCAGCTGACACCATGGAACCCTGCCTCCTCCTCCTCTGCTCCTTACTGAGAATCTCTCAGTTTCCCAAACAAGCCTCAAGCACGCCGCCTGTTCCGGCAAGGTCCCTCCCTGCAGATGCTGTCTGGCCACCTAGGCCTGCTGCTGCCCCACCCAGATTCCCCACACTGCCCCTGTATCTGCCTTCCTTTCCAGCGTCCTCCTCACACTCTGTCCTCCCTCTAATGGGGCTTGTGTAAATCCCACCAGGGCAAAAGCTCCTTGCGGTTAGGGCGACTTCTGAGCCATTCTTGTATCTCCCTTGCCCCATCCACACTCTGGACAGAGCAGTCGTTAGTAAATAATTTTTCAATGAATGAACGACTACTTCAATGAAAGAGAACCTCTGAAAGCCCCTGGACTTCCTCTCCTGGTCCTCTCCCTGCGGACGAGCCTCCTTTCCCGCCGGCTTTTCATCGGGCTCCACCTTCCAGCGTCTCACCAGAGTCAGAAACCTCAAGGAACAATTGCCAGAAAAAATACTGAGGAAGACCCAGGACGGCTGGTTAGGGCGTATCTGGTGGATGACAAAGATGTCCCTTTCTGTATGTGATGAATGTCACAATGCATGATTTAGAGGCAAATCCTTGTACAGTCTTTTGAAAAACAACGTTTATGAAAGTCCACGCCTTGCTGTCCTCACTCTTAATTTGAACTCTACCAGCACCCCATCCCTCAAAGAAGTCCAGTTTGACACTCGAATTTTGGATGAACACAGAGGTAAGCTGGTTATCTGGGGCTGATGCCAGTCTCAGGAGACATGAGAGCCCTGCCCTGTCCCAAATTCCGGCCCACGGTGAATGGTGTCCTGGTCACCTCTCTCTTCCCACACCACCCACCCCTGAAAGCACAGTGTGCCAGAGGCACCCACACAAAGGCAGGATGTCGGTGACTCACACTGCAAATCCCATGGCAGGGACAGGTTCAGAAATCTCACGCTTGAAACACACACCTGGAGTTAAAGGAAATGTTTCCAATTCCAAAAGAGGATTAAAAAAAACAAACAAAAAAACCCCTACGTATAATGGAGCTTAGGGGCACTTGGCTGCTCTGAGGACCCTTTGCCAAGTTTGCAGAACGGCTTCCCATCAGAACCTGAGGGGGTACATGTGGCCGGGCGGCCTGCTGACAGAAACTCTCCAGGTAGGCGATAGGAGGTGACAGGGGAAAGAGCAACTGGCCGAATGAAGGAGGAGGTTTCGGTGTGTGGGGCAGGGGCACCGCAGGGCACCCCTCAGGGGGGAGGAACCACGTCTGCCTATGGGACAAATCCCACTTCAAACAAAAATCCTTTCACAGCAAACAAACTGGGTGGTCGGACCAGGCTAGGTGCCCTTTTCCCCCAAATCCCCTCTTCTGTAATATGACATGACTGGCCATACAGTTCTTCAAAAGGATAAAATATTTGTAATGCTTCTTCTGCCCGTCTCAGAAAGCCCAGTAAGTGGACAGCAGATCGCTCTCCACCGCAGTTCCTCTGTGAGTCACCGTAGTTCCACAGTCACACCTGTCACTTTGGGAGGGGTTGGAGGAGGGTGGTGAGTGCACCGGGCCTAGAAGAAGGGATAGCTCTCTTCCCTACTTCCCTTTGTCCTTCTGGAAAAGCAACAGTTATGTGGTTACTCTGCTGAGCCCACGGCCAAAAGATGCAGCAAAAATTTCAGCAGGAGACGGGGGGCTTAACAGAAAGAACAGTGAGCAAGGAGGAAGAGGGCCTGGTGCTGCCACCTGTCACCTGCACGGCTGTGCTGCCCAGTGCCTGGTGCTACATGGAGTGGGCATCAGAACTGCCTGGGGAAGAATTCTAGACACGCACCTGCCCCAGCCCCATCGCAGAGGAGTCTGCGTGCTCCCAGGAGTTTCACTGCTCACCTCCGCCGAGGATGACTGGGCTGGTAACGGGCATAGACTCCAGGTGCTAATTCTGCACTGCCACTTGGTAGCTCCATGACACTGAGCACTTTCCCCTGCTTCTCTGAACCTTAGAGTACTTGTTTATAGAAAACAGACACCTGCCCTGCCTTCAATCTAGACCGAAGGTGACGATTGACTGAAGTGATGCATGAAAAACACCCTGAGATCGTAGGGCTAGAACCAACCGGATTCTGCAGGGAACAAAAGATGGGCAACAACAAAAACAATAATAATAATAACCCTTGGGGAGACATGCGGTGACGGTGGGGCAGGCAATTCGCGGGCATTCTGTGGACGTCTGTTGTGTGTCCTGTGATCTGAGAAGGTGGCCAGGTGAGAGCAGGGTAATTTAGGACACTGGGGTTCTGTTTTCTGGCCTCGGAGAGTCTGTGTAAAGGTTGTGTGGTGGAGAAGATGGATAAATTCACCTTCCTCACACCCACAAACTGCCTCCCAGAGCTTCACTACGACCAGGTGGGAATGGCCAAAGCAAGCGGGGCAGGCGGGTTGAAGGAGCCTGTGTGCTCGCTTTAGGCGCTGTCCTTCCTTGGATGGCAGGCCATAGGACAGGTGACCCTGTAGAAAGGAGCTACCATAGGAGCAGGTAACAGAGAGGGACAGACTTCCCTGGGTTGGGCAGGAAGGGAAACCTTGCCGTCTTTAAGGCCCTTCCTTGGTAAGATGCTTATCAGCCTTGTTTTTGTTTGTGTTTTGTACCAGATTTGGTAGGCCATTAGGCATAATTGCCTATCACACCCAGGAAGTCAGCAACAGACAGGACACTGAGGACGCAGGGTTCCCCCACCAACCTTTTCCCGGACCCCAACATATCAGTCACACTCCCAGAAAGCCAGGAGTGGAGGGAGGCCCTCTGTGTTCACACAGGCCTCAACATTTAAAAACAAGTCAGGCCACCCAGACCTGTGGGCTCCAGGCCTCACCCATCTCCATGGCAACCTCGGCTCACCACTGCATGCCAAGCCTGGACGGGCTGATTCACTGTCAGGAGGCTGGGCCGGCCAGCGCCAGCAAGAACAGACAGGATCCGGTGCCTGCAGCCTTCTCCAACCCTCTCCCTGTGTCCTCCTCCCCCACCTTCAAATTAGGGCTGGAGCCGTTGTCTTTGGAATGGCAAAGCCACTTGGGCAGACAAGAGCAATATCAACAAGAAAACCAAACTCCATTCTAATCAGCAGAAAAAACTGCCATGACTTGCTCTCCTTAAGGACCACAAGTAAACTACTAGCTCATGGCAGAATTTCAAGATAGCAGCAAGAGCATATTACTAACTTCAGTTTTACTATAGTGGAGGTGGAAAGCCCCAGAGATCACAGCCCTAGAGAACATAAGTCCCCCCTCGGGGTATAAGCACCCTGTGGACCTGTGCAGGCACAGCTTGGGGCTGTCTCCTCTCCAGATAACTTCTGCCCTTGGGGCTTCTACCCAGCTACTGTCCTAAGGCCATGCTCGAATCTTCAGAAATTTGTTTCATCAAAGGCAATCCCTGTAACCCTTCCCTAGGCCAGAGGTTCTCAAAGTGTGACCCCCAGCCTCCCTCAGCACCCCCCACCAGCAGCAGCACTGAGAACCTGTCAGACATGCAAATTTGCAGTCCCAGTCTAGACCTTAAGAACCACTATCCTGGGCCTTCATTTAAACTCTGAACAATCAGGAAGGACAGGGAAAAGCTCTCTCTGGGGGTTCTGAACCCAGAGATCAGCTTTCTAAATGCCAGTGTCGAAAAGCATGAGGCCATGGTCGGGAGATGTGAGCTTTCTCTGAACCCAAGGTTCCTTGTGCAAGTAAGGCAGAGCTCACAGCCCCAGCCCAGCAAGGGGACAGAGTTTGGCCCTCCCACTTTACACTGAGGCCTGTAGAGCTGGGGCTCAAATGCTCTGACCAGCACTGTGAAGCCATGTGGTGTGTGTCCCGAATCCCCTTGGAACTGCTACATGGTGACAGCTCAGGGCGAGGACACAGAGAGAGGTAAGAGGGAAGGGAGAGACACTGGCTGGACAATTCCCTGTGAACCCGCTGAGCCAGGAAGTCATAGTAAACAGCTCAAGTTGGAACCTGCATTTGGCTCCCAAAGGCGCATCCATCACCGGGGCCCTGCCCCTGAGCCTTCCTCCCGAGACAGGCCCTTGTGACTCAGTGGGGCTCCCACATGACAGGCTCCCACAGTCTGCAGCAGGCACTCTGGGCAAAAACTCCCCCCGCCTCCACGTCTGCAGCCCATTGTGCTCCTAGGCCAGGCTGCCCTTACACCTGAGGGTGGACCTTCTCCTTAAACCAGCCAAACTCTAGAAAAAACAATTAAAAAAATATATATTCAGAAGCTGATGGTCAGGTTGTAGATTATCTGGCTTTAATGCTGACTTGACTTCTGGCAGGCTTTCCTGTCCATTAGCAACTCCTCCAGAGGCTGGGGAAGGGAAAAGAAATAACAGCCACCATAGTGCTTAAAACACGCGTAGTAGCAGTTACCGGCTGTGAGGACCCATGCGTCCCACACGTTATACGCAGCGGTTTATGTACAGTCTCACATTGAATCCTTGCATAGCCCTTCTTTTATAGATAAGTCAGGCTCAGAGATGTTAAGCAACTCACTCAAAAAGACACAGCCAGTAAGAGGCAGCTCAAACAGAACCGGGTCCACATAGCCAACTCGTAGCTATGCTTCTCTATGCACTGTGCTTCCTCACTGCCCAGCTGGTGAACGGGCAGGATGGGAACCCCTAGCACTTTTCCTGGGGGACAGCAGGGTGGCTTGGACATGCTGAATTTGGCAAAATGCTCTGACTCAAACCTTACCCTGGTGACAAGGATTCCCCTCCCTGCCTGCTATGGCTTGACGACTGGTGCTTCAGATTCAGGGTGTCAACCCCAGCCTGAGTGAGGGCCAAGAGGGAGGGAGGCAGGGAGGGCACTGACCACTAACTTCCCCCTTGGGCTTGTTCTCTCTCTCTCTCTCTCTCTCTCTCTCTCTCTCTGGTGAGGCTGGAGGGGTGGTAGTCCCAGGGACATGCACCCTCAGGGCCAGCTCTACCTCCTTTCATTGTCTACCCCAGGGCCCACACAAGCAACGTGACTTTGGCTCTGCCCCTCTCTGGGACCTGGTTCTGGGTGCTCCAGGTGTCCAGAAAGTTCTAAGTTAGAGGAATCAGTCCCTTTTGGGAGTCACAGGAGTGAACTGAAGGAGAGGTGCTGAGGCCACCCTTCTTGTTCTGCATGCAAAGTAGACTTTTTCCAATTTCATTGTAAATTTAATTTCCAGTTAAGCTCCACAAGGGGACCCTCTGCCAGCGGGGGTATCCTCATGGGGCATTTCCAGTATGGTGCAAAACTGAGAAGCTCTCCTTGTCCCCTTCCCCAAACTGGGGAAGTCTCATAAATGAGCATTTTGTAGACAGTAGAAAGATAAGTCCTGCAATTCATGTTCTGAGAATGAGGCTAGAGGTAAAATTTCAACTTCGAGTGATCCAGTGTGACGTGGTTTCATGGAACTGAAGCAATAAGATACGGATGAATACGAATGTTTACACAGCCTCGGCATCTGAAAAACTTTCAGCAGAAGTCGTAACTACACCAACAGCTGCAGAAACTAACATGTGGGCTCTATGAGTCAGGCCCATGGTTATAGCTTTACATTAAACATCCCATTACTCCTCAGAACAGTCTAAGACGTTGGTTGTATTATTGCCTTCACTATGCAGATAAGGAAAGTGAAGCTGCCTCTCCCCAGGAACCTGTGTTTCCATCAAGCCAAGCCCCACCCTCACCCACCCACACCAACTGCCCTGGGTTATAAACGCCCCGCATTACGGCAGCAGAGGCAGGTGTGGCAGGTGCGGGGGCAGGGGGAGTGTGGTCCACAGCAAGCCCTAACCACCCAGGGAAGCCAGGTCCTTGAGGACGCCGACTTTGGCCTCTTGTGGCCATTTAGTGCCCTAGACGCTGAGAAGAGCACGAAACTTACCTCTCCACCCATGTAATTCAACATAAAAAAATCATAATTGTAAAATAAATGTAAAGAAACTAAAAAATGTGCTTATTTCCCCTGACTCCTCAGGCTTACCTGCGCCGCTGCTGCCCTAAGCACATGCTTAGCCTGCCTGCTGGCCTCGTGGCCTCCCTTTCTGGGGGTTCCAGTGCGCCTGGGGGGCTCCTGGGTGGACCAGTGAAGGTGCCCAAGACAGCTACAGCCTGTGGGTGCCACTACCTTGCTATGCCTGGCCCTGCTGGGTGATTGTGTTTACATGTTCGAGCCGGGCCCCAGGCTGGTGTGGGGCGTTACCTGACTGGCAGCACTCCCTGCAAGAGCAACAGTGTGCAATGCACCGGAGGTTTCCCAGGGAGAAGAGCAACAGTGGGAGACTGGAGCGACACTGGAAGGCCCTGCCACCCCCTTTGTTTCTTAGAGGGTTGCCTTAGACACTGAGTGCTGGTTAGGAGCACCCCAGTGAGTGGTGAGGAAACAGGCTCAGAGAGGTAAAGCGACTTGCCCATGGTCGTAGAGCAGGAACGAGTGACCCCGCTGTCAGCACTCTCCCTCTGTAACGTGCACAACACAGCACGTGCCATGCAGAGATCAATTACTCCATTGCTGTCTTGTCCCTGGTAGAAGGGAGGTAGCTTGGTCTCCTCTCTGGGGTGTGGCAGAGAGTGAAGGGCCGCGTAAGCTTTTTGTCAGCATGCCTTTATAGAAATTAGGTGGCTACCTGGTCTGAACAAGTTCAAGAGTTGTGCAATCCTCACATCCAAGGACAAGTCGGCATCATTTAAAACCCAGAGCCCTTGCTTTGCCTTAGGAGAAAAGCTGCAGCTACCACGGTGTGCTGGAGTTAGGATGTCGGGCTGACTGGGAGGGAGGGCCCCTGCCCGAGGTAACCTCTTTCTAAACAAGAAATCTCATTTCAAGTTTCCACTGCCTGCTTGCCAGAAGCGGAGCATACACCAGCCAGCCCACAAATCCCTTTTCCGCTGAAAGCAGGCATTCTGATCTTAACCAAAATCATCTGATGTGGGGGATTGTTTTGGGGATGTTTTGCTTAAATTCCAGAATACCACCCATTTGTTTTCCATTGTGTTTGCCTCACTGAGATGTCTGGCGATGATGCACACAACTCCTGCTTACACACTTTAGCCACTTGGACCAGCTAGCTCTCGTCCCATCTGTGGAGCTGGTTACCATGTGCGGCGTGGCCCTGGTTGGTGGGGGATGCCCCTTCTTTTACAGCGTTCAAGCAATGCCATGTGGCATGTGGACTGGCAGTGTTGGCAAAAGGCACTCCCGGCACTGGCAGCTTGGTGGCCTTCCTCCCCTAGCATGGGACATTCTGAGTCCCACGCCAGCAAGGGGTTGGGGGCTAAGGTCCCCAAACTCCTGTGTCTAACCTGTTATCTGTCCTTCCCTTCTGCCAGGACCTCCGCTTTCATTTTAGGTCTCTAAGTATTAGAAGCAAGCGCTCAAATATTTGCTATCCATGCCCCACGCCCCATGCTAAGCACTTTACCCGTATTTAATTTTCACAGTAGGCCCAGCAGGTAAGTCACATTATGTTCCATTTTTTTAGATGAGGAAACGAGGGCACAGAAGTTAAGCTGCTTGTCTGAGACCATACGGCAAATAAGTGGCAGAGCTAGAACTGGAACCCAGACCCATCTGACTGCAAAGCCCAAATTCTTAATCATTTTGTTAAATTGCTTGTCTTTTTGATCCATTTTTTAAATTTCAGAGCCAGAATTTCTGCCTTTTGCCCTTGCTCCCTCCTAGCTATATCTGATCCCATTTCAAAAGTGGTATCTTCTATCCTTGAAGTCCTCAGGAGAGGCCACCTGCAAGGGAAGGAAGGCGGCTTGCAGACGCTCACCTCCTCACTGACAGGAAGGCACCGTCACTGGCCACCTGGGCTGAAGGTACCACCTGAACCTGGCCTCTCTCAGGGGCAGCTCTCAGTGGACAGAGTCTGGAAAAAGAGCTGGTGCTTCTTCTCACTGGCCTGTGGCCTGAGAAGCTCTGGCCACACCCTTGGTCCCTGTCAGAAAGTCCCAGCAGACACAAGCAGTGCTCTGGGAAACAGACCCTCCAGGGCCACTTGGCATGTTCTCTTCTCACTCAGGCTTAACTACCACGGCAGCTGCCCACCGGCCACTGCGTCTGCAGACGGATTGCAGCCCACCAAGTGGCCATTGTCCTTGCATCCCCTGTAGAAAGGGTCCCACAGTGAGGCCCAGAGCCTCTGCCCTTTCCCCATGGTGCCATCCTGTCAGCACGGGCAAGGGGAACAAGGTGGCATCAGCACAGGCCTCTGCCTTATAGCTCTGGGCACGAGCTCTTGAGACACACTAGGTTCCTGCAATGTAAGGATGATGCCAGCTTTCTGCTACAAAGAAGGCCTGAGTGTCCCTCCCCAGCACTGGAGGAGAATCTAATTTTTATTTGAAATGAGTTTTCTCGGTCTGTAAAGGGTTTTCTGTCTTAGGAAGTGGGGACTACAATCTGATTTGAGTAGAGGAAAGTAGAGTACAGAGAGATTTTCCCAGGCTTGTAGAAAGGAAAGCTTTAAAACATTTGAACTTAATAGTAATAGATTTAAATCTACAGCCCCATGTCACAAGAAAGAAGGGGTTCACATTGCACCAGGGAGAACAGGGGGAACACGTCTTAGTGGGAAGGGCCTCCTGTCTCTGGGTGCAAATTCCTCTCGAGTGGGGCCACTAAGGGAGGTGCGGATCTGGGGTACGCATGCAAACTGGCACAATGCAACTGCTCACTTGGAAGGGGAGAGGTGATTTGGATTCAAAGGCCAAACTTTTACTGACTTGAAAAACAGTGATGAGCTCACAAATGAGCATGATTTTGCTGATCTTTTAGAGTTTTAATAACACTATATTATCATGCTATAGACTCAATGTAGGTTTAAAAGAAATTAAAACAAAAATGCTATAGAAATCTGTTTTGAGTTTAATAATTAACTTTATGGTATTTTAAACCCCAGTCAAGGATTTTCTCCTGTGATCCATGAGTTGTGTGGTTGCTGCGTTTGGACGTTAATGGGCAGATCAGACTGGGAGTGCAAGCAACGAGCTGCTTCCTGAGGCCAGCAGCTCAGTGTGGGGTGGGTGCTGGGCAGGAGTCATGGGCCACAGGCCTGCCCAGGTCCTGGAGGTGTTCACCGGAACCCTGGATGTGCACTGGGTAAGCCGAAGGGTTACTTTCCTAACACAGATGGCAAGAGCCACCATGTCTGCTCACCTTCACCGTGTGTGGCAAGAGGATTAAACAAGAAGGTCTCTTAAAACCCAGGTTTCTGATGTTCCTCCAAGTTAGCAGTCCCCAAACCTCTCCACTCAGGGACCTTCTCTGGAATCAAATTAATCTGGGCCTCTTTCCAAGTTGGACTGCTTTGTCTTCCCCTGTTACTTAACCAGGCTGCTCATTCACTCCCCAGGAGTCCAAACCCCCAAACGATCCCTCAGGAGACGCTTCTCCTTTCTGAAAGTCTTCAGAGGCAAGACAAGAGAAGGTTGGGCTGAGCCTTCTATCCTCTATTTGGTGGGAAGAAGGAGAAGAAGAAAGAGCTCTGCTATTCCTCAACGAAGACAGATCACCCAAGCTATGGCAACCCTAACCCAGGAGGCCAAACTAGGCTGGAAGCTCACAAAGTTGCATTTTTTATGTGGACTAGAAATACAGAACACTCATTAAATTAATCGAGAGTCAAAACCACTCCTTGGGCAATGATTAAGCCCAGAGTAAGAGTGGGGATGGGAGGGGAGGCCAGCTCTCCAGCCTGGGCTGCTCACAGTCATCACGGGAGCTCAGCGTTTCTAACGTCTTTTGCAAAGTCTCCCGTGATTCCTCCACGCAACTCCTGGGAAGCAGTGAGTCAACCTGTTTTTTACGGCAGAAGCACAGGGCTCAGGACAGGGCAAGGGGTGCCTACACACTGAGGGAGAAAAACCCATATGGGGCCCTCATAACCCGAGGTCTATGGACCTCCAGAGAAAAAGCAAAGAAACAGACATAATGTTTTTCTGGAGGCAGGTCCCACGATTTCATAGAATTCCCTAAAAAGGTTAAGATCTACTAGTCAAGGATGACAGCATACAGTACTTAAAAACTATCCACAACTAAGTATAATTTGGTAGAGGGGGGAAGAAATTACCAGATGGATGTAATTATTATAAAATTATCTCATCTGGGGACAGGATGTTGCTTTCTACAGCTGCATGCCATCGCTTGATGGAAAATGAAAATGTCCCTTGGACCAGCATGACTTTTTCCATGGAATAAAACAGGCAAGTGATCTGCAGTCAGACCTCAAAAACATAAATTTAAGAAAAGTATAAAAATTAGCTCTTTTTGTCTCCTGAATTTCCTAGTTGCAAAACATTTCTCCTGCTAGTTGAGGGCATGAGGGCATGGGTCTGACCGGCTCTCACCCAGGTCTTCAACCTGGCACAATAAAGTCACTGCTCATCTGTACGTAAGAGGTAAAGCCTGTTTCTGCCAGGCTGTGGCGGAGAAGACCTGCGGCAGGACCCAAGCCTAGGGGAGGAGGGAACACAGAACACACACATGCAGCTCCTTCCCCCGTCTCCTTTTCCCACTTAACACGACGCAGGTCCACTTACACACGCCACCGGCGAGGCAGCAACAGGACTACAGAAGCCAAAGCCACCGCAACCTGGAGAGTTCAGGCCCTGCCCTCACAGCCAGACGTGCCCAGGCGGGAACCATCGAGCTTTGTATTCGTTAGACAAAAAGATGCTTTTGTAAATCAAAGGTATTATTAAGTTCCAATCCAAACCGTGCGACCAATTCCAAAAGCCATGCCTCCTTGTCAAATTGAACAGAACAGGAGACCAGACAGACAAAACAAACACAGGACACACAGCTGTGTGTGTGGGAGGGGAGATGCCCACCCACCACTCCTCCCAAAAGAAGGTGCGAGAGGCTAGTTTCTGAGCCGAGGCCGCAGAAGGCTCACTTGGACGCAGCGCTCTGGCCACGCCGGCGCCGGCCCTCGATAAGGTTGCTTATCAAAATGCTGCCAAATTCGGCCCAAAACAGCCTCCGCTTCCTTTGAGCACAAAAGAGCAGAAGAAAGGGCGGAGAGTGTGTGTGTGTGTGATCAGGAGTCCAGGTCTTTGTTGCTGGGGAGGGGTTGGGGAAAGACCAGAAAGATTCTGGGTGATATCCCATTTTCCTTAGCAGATGCAGACACCTGGCCTCAACCCGCCTCTCCCCAGACTTGCAGTCTGGGCACCAGATGTGGAGCCATTTAATGTGACAGTCCCAGCTATTTGCTCAGCCCCAACATTGGAAACAGCTTCTAGGGGAAGAGGCAAGTTGGGGCGGGGGTGGGGGAGGCAGTTACCACTGCTACCCCACTTGTCCATGCCCTGCCCAGACCTGGAATCCTGATGCCTTAGGGTTTCTCTGCCAGGCAGTTTTATTTTCAGACGTGGGGCCTCCCTACAGTCCAACAAGGAGCAATCCATGACATGGAGGCAGTGTTTTGATGCAGGGTGAGGCTGGCACTGACACGGAGGAGGAGGAAAGGAGGGAGGCAGATGTGCAGATTGGGGTGTGCTCCAGCCAGTCTGTTTAAACAGCCACACATCTCGGAGAATTGCGCCCACCCTCCCCACAGCCTCAATCTACTTTCTGCTAGTGAAACTGACAACACATCTAGGGCAATCTACTATGCCAAGTGCACTGCACACAAGCTGTCATTGAACTCTCATGGCAACTCCTTAGGGTAGTCACCAGCTCCACCTGGTGATGGGGGCACCGAATCCAGAGCTGGCACTCTGACCACTAAGCTGTACTACCACAAAGGGCTAAGGTACAGAGGCAATGCAAACAGAACCCCCAGGCAGAGACCCCACTCACGGTGAGTAGAGGGAACACAGGGGTGACAGGAAAGAGAACCAGGTTCTTGCTCCAGAGGCAATGGTTAAGAGAAGCCAGGCTCTGAGGACAGGCCTTGGTATCTGCCACACATTTCGAGTCCCTGAGTCCTGTTCTGGGCTGTGTGGGCAGGTCCTACTGCCATGGCTGGTGGCTGGTGGGGTGGGGTTGTTTTCATAGACTGAGCTTGAGAGGACGCTTTGAGTCCATTTGCTCCAACCCACTGGTTCTACAGATGAGGAAACTGAGGTCTGGAGCACAAAAGTGACCTGGCCTAAGGCTTCAGAGTTGGTTGGGGGCAGACCTGGACTCACATCCAGGTCTCTAAATTCCCAGTCCACGTCTCTGTCCATGCTTCCAGCAGTCTCCCTTAGGTCCAGGCGACACCATTTCTTGGGACAGAGAAATCCCATTATTTCCATTGGTGAGGGTAGGTATGGGGTGACAGGCCGTGAGCAAGGGGCCGAGGAGGCGGGGTGGGGGCTGGGCTCTCACAGTAGAGCCCAACTTCTCCTCCCTTTGCCCCAAGGAGCTCGTCCCCTTGTCTGACCAGGAAGAGGACAGAAAGCCCCTCCATGCAGGTTTAGGATTTGGTGAGATAGCATGGGAAAGTTACATTCCTGGCCTGGCCCTAGCCCGGGTTCCCCACTTTGCAGCTGGAAATACTTGTGTTGTTTGCCACCCTGACATCCTGGAAGATGTTTTCCCTCTCAATAATCTTTTGGGCGATGGGGTGGGCAGAGAGGTCTGAAGGAAATGCAGAAACAACCGAAATAGAGCTGGGAGGTTTGGTTCCGGGGGTGTTGGAAGAACAGACTGATTGCAGGTTTCGCTGTAGGCATCGGACGCCCGACTTGGGAGGGGCAGGCTGCGCAGGCTCAGTTGTCACAAGTGTCCCACAGGGATGGGAGCAGGCCAAGGAGGAGGCACAGCCCCTCCCTGCCCCCACAACTGTCCCACTGAGGTTGGCCTCTCTGGATCCCTGCCACACACCCGCTCTCAGCACCTTGTGTACATGAGGTGCTGGTGGCCCCTGGTCTCCCAACTCCTGCGTTACAAAGCCCACATCAGGTCCCAAATGCCAAGTTTATAAATTCCTGGGCTCGAGAAAGGAAAGTGGTGACAACATAATCTAAGCAGTTCCCTTAAGAGAGTGTTTTTTGGAGCTTCATCCCAGCCTTCCTCCATTCCCATCCAGCTAGCCAAACCCACCTGGGTAACTGACTTCTGAGACCATCCTGCCCCATGACCCTGGATAAGACACTTAACCTCTCTGGGGACTAGTTTCCAGACCATCAGTAAAATGGGGACAATGCTTCCTCCTCTGACTGTATGATGGGAGTCAGAAAAGAAAGGGCTCTACACACTGCACAACGGGACCGACCGAAATATTCCTCCATTACATCATCTCCTAGGGGATGAGAGCTTCGTCTCCACAGGGACCCCAATACAGGACAGATGAACAATAATTATTAGTTCAGGAAAATATAGCTACTGCCCACCTCCCTTCCCATCACAGAGACGGAAGAGGACACAATGAAAAGTAAGGGACCCACCGGTTATAGTATTGGCTCGGTCTCTGTGATCCTGGGCCAATCACCCCCTGTTCGTTCCTCTACTGCCTGTGAATAAGAGGGCTGGACTGCGTGATCTCTAAAGTCATGTCCAACTAACTCTAAACCCAAACACTTCCAGAGTAAGTGATTTCTATTTCAGATCACAGAGCAAACCAGCAGCACCTAACCCAGGCAGGGGAGCTCTGAATCCCAGTGGGGCAGCAGGCTGCAAATAGTGTGGACAGATTGCAGGCCAGCGGGCAGGAGACTGAGGAGATACTGGGCAACCCTGGGAGCCTCCCATTACCCTCCTGCATATGCCACAGGACAGATGGGGCCATCGAGGCACACTGTGGCAGTCTGTGGTTAACTCCAGCCCCAAACCTTGATGCATTCTAGGCAGACAGCTGAGGACTAACCAACAAACTGGCAGGGGAGAGATGTGCTAGAGACCAGAGAGAACTCCCCAAAGGACAAGGGTGGGGTGGGGCGGGGCCAGCTGCCTTCCAACATTCCTTTCTGGTGCCAGGGATTGGAGAGAGGAGGAAGTTCAGACTGGCAGCTGGCCGCTGTTGGGGCTGGTGGGAACAGCAGGAGGAGGGGGGGCCCACTGCAGGCAGGGTCTTCCTAAAGCAGCTCAAGGGTTGGGCAGGGGCACATCTCGTGCTGTCCTCACTAGAGTGTGTTGGGTACAATGACTCATGCAAGGGCAGGTCAGTCTCTGTAGGCTGCAGAACTGTTCTACCACCCCTTCAGCTCCGGGGAGAGGAGTAAATCTTAGATTTGCCCCAAGGTTCACAGGGACCTCAGTGACCAGCTTCAGGGTAATAAGTGCATTTTTTGGTTATAAGCCCCTGGTGGCACACACCTGTTTCTACTGTGATCTCTCTTGAGAGTGGCACAGGGACCACCTTTCCAAACCCTTTCCTGCTTGCAGAGGGGCAAATATTGTCATCTGTGTGCAGGGAATGTGGCCCTCAGAACCAGGACATAAAGGTCCCCTATTCCTTGCTTCTGTCCCTGGGTGGCCCCTTAATCCCACATGGGAAGGTGTGGAGTGGACACTCTGCTTTTCTGTTGCCTCTCTGGGCCTTCCCATTTGAAGAGAGGGTAAGTGTGGCCAGCAGCAGGTGTCCCTGGTGCTCTGGGAACTGCTGATCTCTCCAGGTTAGTGTCCACTCTCTGCGCCCCACCTTGCTTGCAGTTGGGGGGCCTGGCAGGGAGGAAGCAACACTGGAGGCCCTCCTGGGCGGGCAGACCGCCTGCACCTGATCTCTCCCGGAAATGCACAAACACAGGACCCATCCCACTAGAGGCGCTGATATGCATCTGCCCCTCCTTCCCTCCCCAGCTCTCCCAGAGTTCTCTCCAGTGAGATACTTATCGCCCTTGAAAAAAAATCAAGACAAGCTAGTCTTTCAGGTAGCTTCGAGGGAGCTCACACTTTCTCACGGTGGCTCAGAATCAAAGTCTGAGGATATAGGGCCTGCAGGTTCCTCCTCCAGGGTGGAGGGGTCCCCCACTCTCACTCAGGGACTGGGTCCCGCGGGCCCACGCTGGCCCGCTGCGCACCCCTTCCTCTCCAGTGCAAAAGTGAGAACGATTCTCTGCTGGGCTCTCCCTGAGCCACCGAGTCCTTCAGAGCGTCCGCATCCTCCCCCCTCGCGCCCCCTACCACGTGGGAGACCCCACCCCAGTCACGAACTGCGTTGCCTGCCACGGTCCTCCCTGGCCAGGGCCTTGCGTTCCCAGAAGAGGGGTGCTCCACTTCTCCCTGTTGCCTGCCCCTCTGGCACTCGGAGAGGCTTGGGATGGGAGCAGAAACAAAGCCCACCTCGAATCCTCCGCGAGAGAGCCGGCCGGGACCGGTCCGCACGCCCAAGCTCAGTAGGGCCCCTGCCTCCCCCACTTGGCTTGGCTTCGGATGAGCCCCCACCTGAATGCGCCTGTCCCGCCCGACTCCGGACCCAGCCGAGGAGGCAGCTGGCAGCCGCAGCGCCCTTTCTCTTCCCGCCCAGAGCCTGCCCGGTGCGGGCCGTGCCAGCTGCCGGCACCCCCGGGGCGCCGTGGCACCCCGGGCCGCGGACAGCGGCTGGGGCCTGGGAACAAACAGGTGGCCCCGGCAAAGAGCGCGTGGGAGTCGCGCGCTCACTCACCCAGAAGATGAAGTTAAATCCAAACAGCAAGTATTTGATGCACTTGGTGCCTCCTTTGACCGGCATGGTGCGGGCTAGACTGGCCTGGGCCGGACTGGTGCAGGACCGGGGCGCGCGGCTGGGACGGGCGGGACCCGGCGCAAGACAGACTTACTGGTGGCTGCGAGCTGGCCTCCGGCTGCACTTTTAAAAGTGCCACTCCTTACGGTGCGCGGCCGGCTGCGGTGCGCATGTGCGGAGAAAAGCCGACCCCCGCCGACCACGCCTCCCGGCCCTACCTGCCCCGCCCCCGCCCAGGTTCCGAGCGCCTACGGCCGCAGGCGCCCCGCGGAGCCGGCGGTACTTCTGTCCCCTAGTTCCTCCTGCTCAGCCCAGTCCCCCCGAGTTGACCCTACCCCCTAACCGCCATCCTCCTCCCTCCTGCCTTTTTCTTTCCAGCCGTCCTGGGGGCTTTCCGGGCCTCACCCCTTGCCACTTTTACCTTCCAGTTCTCCCTTGTTGAATCTGGGCGTCCGGCCCAGGCCCTTTACTTTGGGAGACCCTCCCCGGGTCGTCTGGGTAAAGGCCCCTTACCCAAGGCCAGCTGCCAAATGGGGGCTACTTCTGCCTTGACCCGAATTTGAAGGGAAGCTGCCTGGCCTTATTTCTCCCGAGGGCGTCTCCTTGCGGACCTTGACTCACTGAGCACACTCTCAGTTGGCACATGGTGTGGAATAGGGGTCTGCGTGGGAAAACAGATCGAAGGCTTTTGGAAGTAATTATCAAATACCGATCACCGAATCTGTAATATGGCTGAGGGTTGGACAGTGCCTAAGCGCTTCCTGGACTTGCTGTGTGGATGCCCCAGAGGGGAAGAGAGGGTTTGTAGCCCAGGCTTCTACTCCTCCACCCCACCCTCATTCCTGTGTCTCTGGAATGTCTGAGTGTTTTTCCTCAGCTCAAGAAATTTCTGTAGCTCCCCACATTCAATGACCTAAGTTGAAATTTCTCATGTTGCTTTCAAGGCCCTGTAAGGGAACACTCATCTGACTTTACGCCTGACTTGGCATCCCACCCCTACGCCACGGTCAGAATGCCCAGGTCTGCACACGGTGTGTGCCCCTGCTGGCTGGTGGCCAGCCCTTCCCCCTGCACGTGTAAGAATTCCGTGGCTCCTTAAACACCCCTTTCTACATTCTCTCAACTGGATGAGGAGATTCCCCTTCCTTTGAAGCCCCCAAACCCCTTTGTCTTTTTTTCCAAAGGAAGTTTCCTTTAGTGTACTTTATTATTAGGAAGGCAAAACGTATTCATTACAGAAAGAACAGAAATACCAATAAGCATAAACAACATAACTCCAAATTTCACTCACCAGGAACAGCCATTGTTCCCACATTGTAGCTATTACTTTGCTCTGTTACCATCACACTTGTCTCATTGATTGATTCATTGACTGATCCATTCAAAAACATTTTTTTAGTATCTACTTTATGAGGGTATTTCAATAGGGGTAAGACTTGAAAAGAATGATTAGACTCCGTTTCTGCCCTCCAGGAGCTGAGAGTCCAGTGCAGGGAGACAGGCAGCCGGACAATGGGATGAGGGTGACATTTGGAGTTACAGAGAGAGGCTTAAGGGCGTTGGATGGAAAATCGAGATGTATTTGAGGAGGTGCAGTTGGGTGATGTGAGGGGAGCAGTGGCAGATGAAAGGTGAGCTGAAGACCAGGTGCAGATCTGTTAGGAGGCTGCTGACTAGTTCAGGTGAGAGACAGGAGAAGTGAATGATGACCAGGCAATGGGGTGGAGGCTGGAGAGGGCAGGCAAAACTCCAGGAGGGGACAGGTTGGGAAGGGGAGGAGAGATCGGAGGCAGAGCAGCAGGAGCCAGATTAATAATAAAGGGCTGCATTCATTTGTTCTTCTAACATTTCTTCAGAGCTTTCTGTGTGTCACACACCTTGCCAGATGCTGAGGGTACTGAGATGAAACAACCTCTATCCATGGGTACATAGCATAGTTAGAATACATAGTTAGAATCTCAGTGCAGGGCAGAGAGACCCATTAACAGACAATTACAAGCACACAGAATCTTTGCTCAGGGAGAAAAGTGGCCTAGGAACCGCAAGGGGCACAGGGCGTGTCCCCAAGTTAGCCTGAGTGTGGGAGGCTTCCCAGAGCAGGGGACCCCCGCAGCAGCTGAGTTTGGAAGGCGAGGTCAATAGCCAAGGTGGAGGAGAGAATTCCAGGCAGAGGGAACTATATGTGCGAAGTCACAGAAACAGGAAACCACAGGCACTTGGCAGCGCTGGAAACTCCCAACAGTGGGCGAGATGCGGGAGGAAGAGGATGGAGAAGCAGAGTCTGGACTGAGCCTGATGCCAGAGGGGCCAGCACAGGAATTTTGGTAAGGCTGTACTCCAGCTACTTGTCCTAACGGTGTCCCTGGAGGATGGCTCCGCACAGCAGGGTGTGAAGCGCTGTGGGGGGTGAGGGAGGAGGTAGAGACACAGACAATGTCCCATTGTGCTGCTCTGGGCCTGGGTCCATCCATCTTAAGAGAACAGGTCTAAGGAAAAGAAAGATTTTCTCTCTGTATCTCCCCCTCCCCCAAGCTAATAAAGGCTGGTGGGAGGAGTTCAGTAAATAAGCTTGTAATAGAAACTTTTTAGGGGAATTGTGAATAGGGAATGAGATAGCTCACGTGGAAGCTTTAGAATAGTGCCTGCCACAGAAGTGCTCAAGAAGTGTTGCCTACTGTTCCTATTGTTATTATTATTTTATTACTTACACTCAAGAAACAGGGGCAGCCTAAGCGTTAAGTGCCACGTCAGGTATTATCCAGGGGGTCCTTGCAATGTGGTAAGAACCTTGGCTCTGGCCTGAGGGGTCTGAGTTCTGTTCTTGGTTCCCACCCGTTGGTTTATTTTGGACAGGGGCCTGAGTCTCCTCCCCTGGTCAAAGAGCATTTGGGTTAGATGTCCGCGTCCCCTTCGTTCTGACAGTCCATGGCGCCATCAGCCTCTGGGCCGAAGCGTGCTTGTTACGGGCAGTTAGTGCTACAGGCAAGCAGGAAAGGAAGAGATGGAAAAAAAATATGGTTTGCTTTAACTGGAAGAGGAAAGTCTGGGTAAACCCCTGAGTCAGAGATCACCCAGAGGCAGCCAGCCTTCCAAGCTTTGTGGCGCTCGAGTGGGAAAACTTTTCCTCCCTTCCCTCGGGGAATCCTGTTTCAGGGAAAAAACCCTGGCTCGGGCTCAGGGCCCACGTCGACTCTGGCGCTCCCCCTGCTGGTGGGATTTGAACACGCAGGGGCGAGGCGAGCGGAGGGTCGGTCACGCCCACCTCCCTCATCCCTCCAGCTGCAGGCAATGGCTTTGGGAGGCAATGGGCAGTTCCCGCACTCTCACGGGCCACCAAGGCCCTCCCAGCCACCATACCAGTAGCCATCTTGGTTCATTTGCCTCCTCCACTCTAGAAGCTTCTGTGCTCTTCCTCTTGCTAAGTTTAAATGCACCGCCTCATGACGCCCATCTTTTCCGTGGGATACCTTGCTTGAATCTCCCTCATGGATAACTCCTTGACTGTCATCATCTTCTTGCATGTGCACATGTTTTGGTGGTGAGCTCCTCCGAAGCACACTGGCATTTGATTAATGTCTGTGTTCTCCATAGCTCCCAGCTCTTGCTGGCCCCTGCAGGCCCTCCACAAACATCTGTGGAATAGCGGCAGGTGTGGCCTCTCTGCGTTCGTCCTAGGGCTCTGCCCTTCTCTCAGCCCTCTCCTTGAGCACTCTCCCCCCACCCCCCCGCCCCGTTTTCTCCGTTTAGCTCCCCTCTCCAGAAATTCCAGTCCTGGTATTCCAGTGCCTGAGATCCTTCAGGCACTTCCCTCATTCCAATCCCTGAAGCCTATGGATGTGTCAACATTACATGGTGGGAAGGATTTTGCAGATGTGATGAGTTAAAGGATTTGAGGCAGGAGATTACCCTGGGCTATCCTGGTGGGCCCCAAGTCATCAGAAGGGTTCTTACAGGAAAGTGGCAGGAGGATCAGAGCCCGAGAAGGAGACATGAGGCCAGAAGCAGAAGCCAGGTGCAGAACCAGGGCAGCCTCTAGAAGCTGGAAAAGTCGAAGAAACGATTCTCCCCTATTGTTGCCAGACTCATTTCAGCCTTCTGACCTCTAGAACTGTATAAAAAAAATTTCAGCCTTCTGACCCCTAAAACTGTAAAAAAACCTGTCAGGTCTAGTTCTGACCTCTAGAACTGTCAGCCTTCTGACCTCTAGAACTGTAAAATAAATGTGTGTTATTTTGAGCCACCAAATTTGTGGTAATGTGTTACAGAAGCAATAGAAAATAAATACAGTAATCTCAAAATAAACATCAAGCTCAGGATTCATAATCTCTGTGGACTTCCTACATGCAAAGCTTGTCCTCAGCCCTGCCCCCTCCCCCCAGTCACACCCAAACCTCACTTCACCTGGGGGCTCCTTCTTCTCCTCCTCGCCTCACACCTGCTTGGTGAATGTATTCTTGTCTCCTAGTGGCTCACGTCCTTGCTGGGAGGTACCACAGAGGCTGTCCAATTTAAAGATGAGAAACCAGGGCTGAGGCAGGATATGGCAACTGAGTGGCAGAGTCAGGTGTTCTGCTTTCAGCCTAGCCTTGGTGCCTCGCATTTCATTCCTCCTGCCACCACCCACAGTGGGGGCATACCCTGGAAGCTTGTTCACAGCCCAAACAACTGCCCTCCCCTCCCTGCCATCTCCTTGCCGTTCACCTGTCCCCTGCTGCCAGCCCAGCCTTGGCCAGCTCGCTCCGGGTCCCCAAGTATGTCTTCTGCACACGTCCATGTGGAGCAGTTGAGCTCTGGCTTGGCATTTCCGGTTTGTATCCCCAACACCCCCCTCCTCAGCAAGACAAGGCGTATACTCCTTCTAAGGATACTCCTTAGAAGATGGTGGGCTCGGGGTGGCCCGGGAGCAGTTGTAAGTAACCTGTATTTAATACCATCCTTTCTCTTCCTGCTCATTGTTCCTGCTCAAAGACCTCGCAGCTCCCTTTTACCCAGTTCTACTTCTGAACAATTTTCCCGTGGAGTGGAGTGTTTTCTTAGTACTTGCGTTGTTATTTACCCTCCCCTCTAGCTAGAACGTAAGTAAACGCTGTGGGATGGTTTTGTTCTCTGGTGTGTCCGAGGGCTTTGGACAGTGCCTGGCACAGAGTAGGTACACAATAAATATTTATTGAATGTATGAAAAGCTAATGTCTCGATTCTAAGATCATCATGCAGGCCCTCTGCTCTCTTTCTTAACCTCTATTTGCAATCCTGTCCACTCTTTCGGGATACCACATACATTCCCATGTCTGCACTGGTTCCCACCTCCTCAGTCCTCAGCCCAGCTCCCGGCCCGTCCTCCTCTCTTCCCCACTGCACACAGCCTGCCGGTCTCTGAGGCCGGCTCAGCCTCTCCCGCATCCTCAGCTGCCCCAGTCTGCTCTGATCCTCCCACTCAGCTCACTCCTGTCGTGATTTTTTTCTGAATCATCCGCTAGATTCTAATAAGATTTGTCCTGGGTGATAGTTTCATGTTTTACATGTCTTAAAATAAATCTCCCCAGCTAGATGACCAACTGCGGTTGTGTCCAGAGTAGGTACCTTCTAGATACTTCGTGAAAAAGTAAGTCCAAAGAACTAACAGTTGCATAGGCACAGGGGATGTGCCAGCTGCTGTTCTAACTGCTATGTATAAACTCATTTAATCCTCAAATGACTGTGTGAGGCTGATAGTCTTATTTCCATTTTACAAGTGGGGCAACTGAGTCACAAGGCAGTTCATTAACTTGATAGGAAGCAGCAGAGCCAGGATTTGAACCCAGGTGGTCTGGCTCCAGAGCCCAGGTGCTAAACTGCCTCTTTAGGTGGTAAATGGATGTGGATTGGCACCACTCTTTGCCATTTATTGCCCTTTGATTATAGAAGTGAGTGAAGGGGCTTCAGGGGAAACCCTCCCAACCCCATTGTGCCATTGCGAAGGTGTCTCCCAGCAAGCTAGTCCTCTGAGTCTTAGGAGCTGATGGCAGGTGGGGAGTTTGCACTTCGGTGCTGCCTCTGCTAGTATCTATCTGTCCCCTGTGAACCTCCCTTTCCAAGCTTGGAGCGAGGGGGATTATTGCTCTTTCTCCACGCAGGGTGGGGATGGGCAGGTGCGTGCCCCGGCAGGCCTGCCCTTGGCTCCGTGGCAGGCAATGCCAGCCCATGGTAGCAGCTGCAGCTTCTCTCGACTCTGTGACTGCTGATTTCTGTTCTGGGTGGTGGTTCTGGATTCAGGAGGAGGATGGGGGACTCTGTGTGTGTGTGTGTGTGTGTGTGTGTGTGTGTGTGTTTTTAGTGCTTCCTGTGTAAGAGGGCAGAGAAGCTATAGGAAAATAGCAAGGGGCTTGAAACTAGAAGTCACAGGTCCAAGCCCTAATGCATACTCACCTGGGAGCCAGGAAAACCCAGGTAAGTCTCTTTGCTTTTCTGGGACTCCATTTCCTTATCCACAAAATGGGCTTAATATAGACCTGTACCTCCCCGTTGTAAGGGAGTCAGATGAGATACTGAATGTAGAAGTGCCTTGCAAACTGTAAGTGTGCTTGTGAACTTGATTTTTTTTTTTAATCTCAGAGAATAGGGCAGTGAGCTGGGTGGTTGTAAAATGCCATGTGGCCCCAAGCCTCGGAGTCTTGGAGAGTTTTGGCAAGAGGAGCACTTTTTGCTCTTTGAAGAGCCAGTTCTTGGTCTTCTGAGCATCTTTGCCCAGCGTGTTGGGTCCTGTTCACCACACATTTACTCAACACCTACTGAGTGCCAGGCCCTGGGGGTCTCAGGATAAGGCAGAACCTGTCCCTCCTTGCCAGGAGTGCCCCTCCTAACTGGGGGCGTCTGACACTGCAGGTGCCAACCACTGGACTGCAGAATAGCCAGGGAAGAACTGGGGAGTGGAGGGCTGCAGGGGTCCAGGGACTTGAGAGCACACAGTGGGGCTGACCTCGTAGCAGCGGTCACAGGGTGGGGATGGGGCAGTGCTGGGGGCCGTGGGGTTCAGCCCTTTTGCCACTTCCCACTTCCACACAGCTTAGCCAAGCTGGCCCTGAGAAGATTCTATCAGAGGGCAAGTGAGGTCACTACATCTGTCCTGCTGATGACTTCTTTGTGCCTCGTGTGACATTTGCCTGATGTTGCTTGAGGCAGGGCCTCTGTCTTCCCTATCCGTGTCTGGGCTGCGCTGGACACAGGCTCCTCCTAGACGGGCAGCGTGCGTGTGTGCAGGAGAGCTGGGGCCTTAGCGGTGCGTTCATGCAGTTGGGGGCAGGTGAAATACAGTTAAGATGAACTTGAAGGTAAGAAGCTGTCACTAGTCCACCTGTGGCCCGTGGAAAGGCTTCAAAGAAAGGATTATTGCTATGGAGTTATTGCTTGAAGACTAAGTCTGAACCTCATTGTGTGGCACATGGCCCCGGAATCCAGCCTCTGCTGGTGTTCATCACCTGAGTCCCCCACTCTGGCCATTAATGGCTCCTGCCCCCACTCCGCCTCTTTCTTAGTAAACTTTTTATTTTGGAATAATTTCAGGTTTACAGAAAAGTTGCAAAGATAGTATTGCTTTCCCCTAATGTTAACATCTTACACAAGCATGGCATATTTGTCAAAACTGAGACATTCACATTGGTACGATGCTATTAACTAGACCGCAGACTTCATTCAGATTTCACCACTTTGTCCGCTAATGTCCTTTTTCTGTTCCAGAGGCCAGTCCAGGTTCCCACATTGCACTTAGTATTTTGCATTCCTTTTAATTCTCTGAACTCACTGGGCCCATTTCCTGTCTCTCTGCCTTTCATCCTGCTATTCTCTATGTCTAGAATAACTTTTCCGTTTCCAGAAAACTCCTACTCAGTCTGCAGAAACCCCTCTCAGAACAGAGATGCTGTTGGGAACTTAGCTGGGTTTGGGTTTCGGGATCTGGCTGTTGGCAGTATTAATGGACACCTCTTCCACACCCAGGATCTCGCTTGACTCTCATTTGCTTTTTACATACCCTTCTTTATGCAAACACAAGCAAATACTAACATGTACGATTCCTCGCTCCCCTGTCCCAGCCATGGTTACTTGGGGGAGTGTGTTCATAGGGCTCTAACAGGACGGAGCAGGCACTGGTGGCAGAGCTAGAAGCAGGACTCAGGCCTCCTGACTTCCAGTTTAGTCCTCCCCCTCTGTCCTGGGAGCTGTGCCCGTCTCCAGTGTCCTCTGTTGTCCAGTCGGGGTGTGCTTTGTTTTAACACCTGGGTCTAGGAGTGTGTACAGTTCAGTTTGGTAGGCAGTGGGTTTCCTGTGGTTTCTCCCCACTCTACACATTTAGAACAATTGCAGCGTCCTTGGCTTTGGGGACTTTCCTTAGGCGGCTGCGGGCTAGATTGTATTGCTGGCATTCCCGCCACTTCCCCACCCACCTCTGCCAAGCAGGCCAGGAAACCAGAATGCCAGACCCCTGGCTCCCTGACTGTGCCCACCCGGGACTTTGGTGGGGCCTTCTGCCCTGCCCCTGAATTCCCACTGAAGCCTCCCTCACTCACCACCTTTGGGGACATTTGGGAGGCCCACCTCTCCAAGGAGCATTAGATTTGTATTTGCTTTTAAATTTAATTTTAAAATAGACTGTTCATTTACAATCTGTGAAAAAATAAAGATATAAGATCAGAGAGGGAAATGCATTCCTCCTGGAAACTGTTAATCTAGGAGAGAGATTTAGGAGTTATATCCACCAAGTACAATGTGTGAGCCTAATTTGAATCCTGATTCAGACAGACAAATTATTAAAAAAATTTTTGCAGGTAATTAGGGAAATTTAAATGTGGACTAAGCACTAGATGATGTTAAGGAAATACTGTTAATCTTCTTATGTGTGATGATGGCATTGTGGTTGTGTTTTTGAGAAAAACCCTATGTTTTAGAGATGCACATTGAAGTTTTTATGGGTAGAATGATACGATGTCTGGGGTTTGCTCTACACTTTTCAGCCCCATTCCTAAAAGGTGGGGAGATAAAATGAGTTAAGGATGGCAAAATTGGGGATGCCATGTGATGGGCATATGGGGTTCATTATACTGTTCTCCTTACTTTCATGTATGTTTGAACACTTCCATAATAACAAAAATAAATTTCCATCCAACCTTGTCCCCATCAGTCTAGCCCTTCCCCAATAACCAACACTGGTTTTAATGTAAATACAAGCAAATACTATTAATAATATATATTATTATTTATCATCTCTGCCCACTTTTTTTTACCCCAGAAGAAGCACCTTGCTGCTGTTTTGCACCCTTTTCCCCTTTCATTATCTGTGGTGTGCAGAATAATGGCCCCCCAAAGATGTCCATACCCTAATCCTTGCAATCTGTGCATAAACTGCTTTCATGGCAAAAGGACTTTGCAGATGCAATTAAGGTTGAGGACCTTGAGGCGGGAGATGATCCTGGATTGTCCTGGTGGGCCTAGTCTAATCCCATGGGTCCTTGAAGTCAGATGATCTTTCCTGGCTCTGGGCAGAGGGAGATGTGCCAAAGGGCCAGAAAGACACGACACTGCTGGCTTTGCAGATGGAGGAACTTGCGCAGCCTCGAGAAGCTGGCAAATGCAAGGAGAGGAGGTCTTCCCTGGATCCTCCAGAAGGGAACACGGCCCTGTGGACATCTTGATTTTAGCCCAGTGAGACCCAGGTGTCAGACTCCTGACCCACAGAAATGTAGGATTAATATAATAAATACGGGTGTTGACTTTTCGGTACTTGGTTACAGCAACAATAGAGAACTACTACATTATATCTTGGAGATTTCTTCCATATCAGTACCGAGATTGCAGAAGCAATAGTTCCTCATGGTGTCACATGGGGTTTGCAGTCTGACAGATCTGGGCTTGAGTCCAGGCTCTGCCACATACTGGTTGTGCAATTTTGGGCAAGTTATGTCATGCCTCTGAGCCTGTCTCCTCATCTGTAGAAGGGGAATAGTAAAAGTTCCTGCTTCATAGGATTGCTCTGAGGATCAAATCATAGCATGCATACAAAACATTTAGCACTGTGCCTGGCACTTGGGAAAGGCTCAAAAAAGGATAGCTGTTAATAATGTTATTAATGAGATTGTAAGTATTATAACAAGGAGCTTTCCCTGAGTTCTCCAGTTCTCTTCATCCTTTCTTCTGACTCCTTGTAGCCCTAGGAGGTGGCACCTAGACCAGCCCTTGGTTCTGCAGCAAACGCCCCTCTTATCCTGTGAGCTTAATTTCCTTTGTGTGCAGGCCTGAGGGATTGCTCTATTAATAGGCACCTTCTGGGAGGCCGGAGGGCTGGATGTGACTGTGCTGTCACTCTTTCCAAGGTTGAGCTTCCCTCCTTCCCACTCTAAGTGCACGTCATGGGCACAGCGGGACCCTGGCAGGCTCTCACACAGGCATAGACTCAGAGTGGAGGGGACCTTCAGGGTCCCTCCCCATGTCCCCAGCGGCCTGCTTTAGTGTGAGTTCCCCCTTCCTGAGGCAGATCCCTCTTCTGTTGGGTAGACTCCCTCTGTTTCTCCCTCCCTTAACCCCATCCAAGTCCTGCCCTCCAGGGACACATGAGAAGAGTCTGCTGCCTTCTAGATGAGTGTGGCGTGGCAGGAGGGGCATAGACTTGGGAGGCAGAGACACAGGGGTCTGTCCCAACTCTGCCACATCCTGGCTGGGTGGCCCCAGGGTTACCAGAGTCTTTTTTGAACCCTGTTTCCGTAAGCTGTAAGAAAGGAAGGAAAGCACCTACCTTTCAGGATCACTGTGGGACCCCAGGGAAAGCACCCCACACCTAGTGAGTGCCTTGCAGCTGCAGCCGCTGCTTCCCTGCCCTGGCACAAGGCCACTCCCTAGGCTGGCTCCCTTAACTGCTCCTTGGGGAGGAGGTTTGGAGCTGCCCGCCACCTCTCTGTGGCTTTAGAAATGCAGGATGCAGACCTGGCCTGGCCTCGCACAGGCTGTCCAGGGCCTGGAATCTCTTCTGCTGCAGGACAGCCTCCGCCCTCAGTCCTTTCCCGCTCAACCCCAGGCCTCCCCAACAAGCCCGGCCTTCTCTGCCTGCTTTTCTGGCCTAAACCCCACAGACGCGAGTGCCCTTGCTGGGCAGAGAAACTCCGCCTTATTTTTAGCTCTGGCTCTGGCCCATCACGCTGCACCCCTCTCCGCCTGAACTTGTTCAGATCTGCAAGTTGTTTTCCCAAATCCTCAGAGCCACAGGAATGTGCTCAGAGCTCTCCATTTCTCCGTTTCTCCCCGAGTCACCCTGCTGCCTCTGTGACTCGAGTGACCAGACTATGCACAGCTGTTTCTGCCACAAACACTCCAAAGTGTGTCCCCAGCTCCTTCCCCATCTCCTGTACCCAACCCTTGTCCCTCCATCCAGCAGAGAGGGAGGAACTGTCCCAGGAAAACCATGCTGGAGGGGACAAGGGAAGAGGGTGAGGAGACGCTACCTGGGCCTAGGTGGGGGAAGCTGGGAAGGCATGTGCACGCTGCCCCCCACACCCCCCATGTGCTGCCTCTCACCACACAGGGTTGGCTGCAGGAGGGTCAGCCTACTTTCTGAGGCAAAAGTGGTAAATCCAGAGATTACTGCAGTTTTCCTCTCAGTTTAAACCTCAGATGAACAAGCAAACAGGGAACCGCTTTTGGGACAAAGAGTCCTAAACCAAAATGGACACAGAAAACCAAGTTTTTAAATTGAGACCAATCCCACATAATTGGTGTCCTTATGAAAACAATGCCATATGAACATGGATGAACGTGGCTGTCTCGAGGCCAGCTGGGTCCACGTGTCATCGGCATGAATTCCACTGTCAGGAGAGCTCATTCCAGGGATTTCTCCACTTCTATTCCCAGATTGGAAGTTCTTTGAGGGTGTGGGACATTTTGTTCTTACTCGTCTTCTCGGGGTAAAACCCACGGAGCAGCAGACCAGGGCCTCCACCACATGGCACATCTGCCTGTCCCCGCTCCCCAGCACACACACCGTGTGCTCTTGGATGCTCCTTGAAAATGGCAGTCTCACTGCCTGCGTGGCCTGGGCCTGCTGCTACCTCAGCCTGGATCCCCCACCCCAGGAGTCACATGTGACTCCACAGGGACTGGCACAGGAGTCCCTCTGTGCCACGGCGCCTTCCTCAAAGAGGCTGACACAGCCCAGCCACCTGCCTCCTTGTGCCCTTCCCTTCTGTGATCCCTCTCATCCCCTTTCACCACCGGGCACAGGGTACATTTGGTATTTTTTTGTCTTTTGTCTGTCTCCTTCCACTTGAATATATACTCCATGGGGGCAGAGTCTGTCCTTTTTTCTGCTGCAGGATCTGCAGGGCCTAGAACTGGCCTGCACCGCCGTGCATGTTAACGGCTACTTGTAGATGGAGGGGTGAGGGGCGTGAGTGTGAGTGCCCGTTGGTGTGGGTGGGTGGGTGACTAGCAGCGGAAGCCTCCCAGCCAAGACAGCTTGGCCTGGATAAGAGAGCATTGCCAGGGGAGCGCGGGGCCCACTCGGTGTCCCTCTGAGGGCTGAGGGCTGCTCCAGTGGTTGCCTGGAGGGCTGGCATGTGGCGCGCCCCAGCCCAGGGTCCCAGGATCATCGGGCAGTGGTTCCTTCCCTTCCCTTCCCACCCAGTGAGTCAGCTGGGCTGGGGAAATGGCCAGGGAGTACAGGGGGTCAAGGGTCAGCACAACAAGAGCTCACTCATCCAGCCTTCCGCTCTGCCTGTCAGAGCGGCCTTTGTTGTTTCTCCTGTCTCTGTCTTGCTCCAAAATTCCTGTGCTGAGGTCCTAAACCCCGGTGTCTCAATGAACTCGATTGATAACAGGGCTGCTGCAGATGCAGTCAGTTAAGTTAAAATAAGGCTATTCTGGAGTAGGTGGCTCCTGAGCCCACATGACTGGTGTCCCTTACGACAGTAATGCCGTGTGAGTGCGGATGCAAATCGAAGGTGCAGGAGTGCCTGGGATGGCGACATCCACAGAAACGGAAAGTAGAACAGAGGTTACCAGGGCTGGGGCAGGGAGGTAACAGGGAGGCAGTGTTTAATGCACACAGAGATTCAGTTGGGATGATGAAGAAGTTCCAGAGATAATGGTAAGAAACATCGTGAACATCTGTAACGCCACTGAGATCCTGACACCCCTTGGCAGGAGCCAAGCCTGGAGCCTTGTGGCGGCCTCCAGAGCTGTGGGACAACACCTTCCTGCTGTGTAAGCCGCAGCCTGTGGCCTGCTGTTTCCGATGCCCCAGGAAACTGCTGCAGCATCTTGCTGTGCTCGGTGGCGCTTCCTGCCAGGCCCTCTGGTTGGGAGAGCAGGGAGAATGAGGAGGAGCTGGCTTGTGATGGCTCTTTCTGCTCTGGGCTTCCCTCCTCCCTTGCCCCCGTCCCCTTCCTTCTGCCCTCCCATCTCACTGCACTCCTCACTACTTGATCAACATCTGTCTCCCCCACCGCACCATCCGTCCAGGGAGCCAGAGACCTGCTGTACTCATTCACCCCTGCGTCCTCAGTCCTTGGCACTTTGGGGCACTCGATACGTATTTGTGGCTTCAGCTGCCTTCCTCTGTGGCCACACCTCCTGCCAGGCACCCTCTCCCGTGGCTCCAACTCACTTTGGTTCTGGTAGTACCACCAGCAGGCCTAGGTGGTTGAGGCTTCCAGCTTCCCCACCCCCTAGGTTCACTCAGCCCTGTCAGTCATCCCGAGTTAAACTCTCTTTGAAAACCCCCTAGGGTGTTCCCTCTATTTCTCTCTGGAATCCTGCTTGAAGCAGTGGGGTGTGGCTTGGTCAGTGTCTGTGGGGGCAACAATCCTGGTGACGTGTAGACTGGAGTCAGGGAGGGATGGAGGCGGCGATGCTGTTAGGACACTGTTCTGGTAGAAGCTGAGGGATGACAGGTCGCATCGAGGCCTCGTGGAGGCCGAGACAACTGGGATGGAGAGAGCCCGGAGCTGGGAGGGTGTTCTGGATCAGAGCTGTCAAACTTTGGTGACTAAGTGGGTAGACGGGGAGGCCAGCGGCGGGGGGAAGATGAACCCCACAGTGCCCTGCCTAGAAGACAGGCAGCACTGGTCCATAACTGCTTCGTAGCAAGCCGTAAAATCCGCTATTTCCAGTTCCAATTCAGGACTATGAAGTTTTACTTAACATCCGTGTCCCCTTTCTCTCGTATCAAGATTGCAATGTTAACTGCACTAGGGATGATAGAATTAGAGCACACGTCCTCATCTGCTTCATCCTGCGTTCCGTGTACGGTGGTTCCAGGATGGCACTGCCAGTGTTATCTTCAATGATACGACTGCTGAACACACTTAAAATTCTCCCCATGTCTTTGTCCCCTAGGATGGACCCATCTTGCTGCTGAGAAGAAACAAGAACAAAAAAGATAACCCCCTGCTGGAGATGTACCCTTGAATTTTGTACTTTAAAATTGCTAAGAGTAGCTCTTCTCTGGGGGATCATGCCACCCACTGGATACATAGGTTCGTTTGTTTCACTTTATTTTCAATTTCCAGAGCTTGTGATTTTAAAAAAACCTATTTTATAATTATATCAGATATTTAATGTTTCCAAAGTCACATCTACCAAATAAAGCATTGATATATTTGTTGAGATACTAGCTTCTATCTTGGTGTCCCCCCAACCTTAGTTCCTCCATCCCCTTATAGGTAGCCAGCAAATTTATTCCATGGATTATTATTTTATTATCTGTTTTACTAAATATTAAGTGTCCATGTCCTTTTTATACTCCCTTTCTTAGATAAATGGAACATTCTGTGCATGCTCTTCTCCGTCTTGCGTTTCCTACCTAGTTTATAAAGGTAGCCCTCGTTTCTTTATTCAGTTGCTTAGTATTCTATTGCTTAATTTATTCAATCAGTCCCCCGCCAATGAATATTTGGCTGATTTCCTTTCCTTTGCTGTTACAAGCAAATCGTTCGGCTTTGTGCATGTGTTTTCTTATTTTTTTTTTTGCTACACAGTATCTGTGAGACAAATTCCTAGGTAAATTTTGGGTCAAAGGTTAAATGCATATGCCGCTGAACATTGCCAAATTCCTGTGCTGCTTTTTTATATCTCCTTCAGCAATGTGTGGGAGGGCCCATTTCCCTGTAGCTGAAAGAGTTGTCAAAATTCTGGATTTTTGACAATCTAAAACTTATTTTAGGCTGGGCGTGGTGGCTCATGCCTATAATCCTAGCACTCTGGGAGGCCGAGGCAGGTGGATCGTTTGAGCTCAGGAGTTCAAAACCAGCCTGAGCAAGAGTGAGACCCCGTCTCTACTAAAAATAGAAAAAAATTAATTGGCCAACTAAAAATATATATAGAAAAAATTAGCCGGGCATGGTGGCACGTGCCTGTAGTCCCAGCTACTCGGGAGGCTGAGGCAGGAGGATCACTTGAGCCCAGGAGTTTGAGGTTGCTGTGAGCTAGGCTGA
>CAUYRT010055110.1:0-31247 GCA_963574885.1 Lepilemur ruficaudatus
TTCATGAAATGTTAGAGCAAGTCGCGGGCGTAGAGTATGCTCTCAAAAAATAATTGTGGACTGGCTTAAAAGAAATAACAGTTGTGTGAAAATCACAGTGAACACCTCTTGAGCATATACTATGTGCCAGACACTGTATAGAGCTCATCACACCTATTAATTCATTTAAATTCCATAGCAACTCTATGAGATATGCTTCTGATATCTCCATTTCACAGATGGGGAGACTGAGACACAGAGACAGTAACTTGGCCAGAGTTACACAGTTTAGTTGCATGTTGGCCAGGGTGGTGGAGCTGGGATGCGAACCCAGAGACAGTGATGATGGTTTTTAATCTGTTGAGTGTCTACCAGGTGTCAGGCCCTTGCAAGAATGTCCAGTATGCCTAATGATCCCAACAGCTCTCCAGGGGAGGATGATCAAGCTTATTTGACTAAAGAGGAAACCAAGGCTGAGGGACTTGAAGTGCCCACGGTTCACCCATCTTGGAACACAGGAGTTAAAGAAAAGCTTTGTGAAGCCCGGAGTACTTGGACACAAATCTATCTACTGTGTGACCCTGAGTCTTCTGAAGCCTTAAGCGACCCTGGATCTCTTTAAGAACTCAGCTCTTGCTTTTGTGACATAAACCACCTCCATGGCCAAAAACAAAAAATTTATATTCCACCTCTTGAACCAGACACCTGAACTCAGAATTTCTCCTTATTGGTGGCACTTTGTCCTTTCTGTCCTATATCCAGGGAGACCCACTCACCTTACTGCATGAGTGGCATGGCTCTCCCTCGCCTGGGGAGCGATAGGTTCAGCTTTGTTCTTTTCCACTCTATGCTCTTCCAATTTTGACTTTACATGTGTCTGATTCCAAAGCCTATGGTCTTCCACCTGCTCTTGCCTACCTTATTGGGAATGCGTGTTATTTTGCAAGATGAACTCTTTGAAAAAGAACCTTGGCCACCTTGCCAGGGAAGGGCATGCTTGCAGTAAGTCACCTCCCCCAAAGATACCCATATTCTAATCCTGAGAACCTGCTATGTTACCTGACATAGCAAAAGGGCCTTTGTAGATGTGATTAAGGATTTTTGAGAAGAGGAGATTATCCTGGATTTTCTGAGTGGACCCAACATAACCACCAGGGTCCTTGTAAGAGGGCGCAGGAGGGTCAGAGTCAGAGAAGGAGCTTTACAAGGATGGAGAGGGAGAGAGATTGCAAGAGACTCCGTTGCTGCTTTGAAGATGGAGATGGAGCCGCAAGCCAAGGAATGTAGGCAGCTTCCAGAAAATAGAAGAGGCAAGAAAACAGATTTCTCCTAAAGCCTCCAGAAAGGAATGCAGCCCGGCCAGCACCTTTGTTTTAGCTGAGTGAGACCCAATTTAGACTTCTGACCTCTGGAACTGTAAGAGAATAGATTCGCACTGTTTTCAGTCGCTGGGCTTGTGATCCGCAAACTCATGCAGCGCGCTCACCGTCTCTGATGGTGAAGCCGTGGAGCAGGGCCAGGCCGTCGAACCAGTGGTTGTACCTGGTTTCCCCGACCGTGTGCATCCCGGGCCCGTTGCGAAGCAGCGTCCCCTGCAGCCATGTCGGGATCTTGCCTGTAAAAAGAGAGCATGTTTAGTTTCCAGTTTCCACGTCCAAACTGAAACGCTGGAAGGAATGGTCGCGGGGAGGGATTGAGGCCCTCTAGCCCCAGTGCCAAGCACTGCACCTGTTTGTTTGTTCTGCAGCTGTTGGCGGAAAGTGTGTAATATACCCGGCAGTTTGTTAGCGCTGAGGACCACCAGAATGAACAGATGTCGTTCCCTGTCCTCAAGTCGCCCACCGACTGCTGAGGAAACAGACGATAAACTGACACCCAGAATACACTGTGACGAAGGCAACGCCACAGGCCCTGCAAGGGAGCTGCCTGAAACAGAACTCACCGCAGGGTGGGCTGGAGCAGCAGGGTGTGGACGGCTTCCTAGAGGAAGTGACCTGGCTGAGTCTTTTTTTTTTAAAGAGAGTTTCACTCTGTCACCCGGGTTAGAGTGCTGTGGCGTCAGCCTAGCTCACAGCAACCTCAAACTCCTGGGCTCAAGCAATCCTCCTGCCTCAGCCTCCCGAGTAGCTGGGACTACAGGCATGTGCCACCACACCTAGCTAATTTTTCACATTTTAGTTGCCTGGCTAATTTCTTTTTATTTTTAGTAGAGACAGGGTCTCGCTCTTGCTCAGGCTGGTCTCAAACTCATAACCTTAAGTGATCCTCCCGCCTCGGGCTCCCAGAGTGCTAGGATCACAGGCGTGAGCCACCACGCCAGGCATAAATGCCCCTTTGATTGGTTTCCTTCTGTGTCTCTTTTCCCTGATTTCTTTCCAGTGTTTCTTGGGAATCACGTCCCAGATAAACTATCTACACCTGAATTCTCGTCCCTGGAGGAACCCAGACCCAGAGATGGAGACCAGGAGATATGCAAGCTGTTTAGTAATTGGGACCATGCTTAAACAAACAAATAAATACATATATAAATAAATAAATAAAAATAAATAAATAAAAAAGCCTGGACCATAATTTTCAAGCCAGGAAACTGTGAACAACGAGGCTGGAGAAATAACAGTGGCCAAGTGACGAAGGCTGACGTGACCACACTCCTGATTTGATCCTGAGAACGGGGCACCTTTGATGGTTATAACAGGGAATGACAGGATCAGATGGGTTTTTGGTAATTTTTTTATTGAGACAAAATTCATATAACATACAGCTCATCATTTTAAAGTGTATTCAGGAGTTTTTAGTGGATTCACAATGCTGTACAACCATCAGTTGAGTCTAATTCCAGAATATTCCATCACCCCCAAAAAGAAATCCCCGTATCCATTAATGGTCACTCCTCATTCTCCCCTTACCCCAGCCATGAATCTACTTGCTGTCTCTGTGCATTTGCATGATGTTCTGGGCATTTTGTGTAAATGGATATGAGCAGACTCTGGCTTCAAAGGTTGTCCGTGACTGTGGTGTGGCATGTGGGCTTGGGGAGGCAGGAAGAATGGAGCGAGGACCAGGGTTGTCCATGGGGACAGAGAGATGGGTAAACAGAGAGATGCAGGGGGCTCAGAACCAATAGGACTCTGTGTGCCTAAACACAGGGAGGCACTCAGAAATGACAGCCTAGTCTCCTGCCCTGGGCACCTGAGTGAGGAGCGTGCCAGGCGCAGAGACCCAGGGCACAGGAGAAGGCACAGGCTTGAGGCAGGGCAGGGAGGATGGACCCGTGTATTATTAAAGCCTCAGAAAGAAAACAGTCAACCCAGGTGCAGGCTCTAGTTAGCTTCTGCCAATGGATATCACCGACGGATCAGGCTCAATCCAGGCCTGGACAGAGGACCTGGAGACCCATCCTCAGCGGGTCTCCTGGCCTTGGGTACGTCACTGTCCTCTCTCACCTCAGTTTCATGTGTCAAGGAGGAAGGCTTGACCTAGAGGGGTGCTTCTCACACCTGGTGTCACCAAGAGCTCGTGAAGACACCTGTGCCTGGCACCACCCCCGGGAGATCTGGGTAGGGCCCAGGAATGGGGGTTCCTACCAAGTGCCCAGGTGCTGCAGGTCTCAGCATCCCCCTTTGAGAACTGCCGCTCTACCTGATCTTTGGGGCTCTTTCGGCCTCTCAGTTTCTAGCATTCTTGTTTGTTAACATTTCCAGAGATTTCCATGCAGTCACTAAACATGAAGTGTAGAGAGAGGTATCACGGCTTGAAGAAATGTTCTCGGCATTCCAGACCACAAAAGGGTAGGCCTTGTAGGCACCCTTTTTTAAAAATAAAAAATTTACAGATGAACCACCAGGTGGAAAAAATTAAAAACAAATAAAAAATTAACAGTAAGTATGCATTTGATTTTTGAAAAAATATTTATATATATAATAAATCTATCTGTTGATCTACCTATTTTTCAAAAACTTAAAGGAAATAGACCCAAATATTAACAGTGCTTAAGACATGGAACTAGAGCTGTTTTTTTTCAAAGTAAGCACGAAATGAGATTTATTGAGGATAGAAAGATAGGATTGTAGAGCAAGAACAAGATGTAGGTTTACAGAGTAAGATGCATTCGCCATGGCTCTCTTGCAACGAAAAGGCCTAGAGCTGATTTTAATTTCCTTCCATGTTCTCATTTGCATTTCCAAATTTTGTATATAAGTTAATATACACACACCTATATATATATAGATTGCACAGCACCTGTGTAACCAGGAGAAATAGACATGGAAGCTGTTCTTTGCTTTCAAAAGGCTCCCAAGGCAATTCCTCAGCTGAAAAGCTCCAATATGACCTTCTCACAACGAGCACTCACAGTCGTCCCCTCATGGAAAACCCTCGGCCCATCCATCAGCAGGTGCAAACGCCTGCGTGTCTGAGCTGAACCACCAGCCATCCTCAGAGCCGAGTAAGAACCATTCGACCCTGGGGGCCTGAGAGTTCAGAACCGGGGACTGCCCTTTAGCGTCTAAGCGAGATGATACCAGCAAAGTGACAACCCAAAAGAGGAGGAGAAAGCAAGAGAAATGACAGATGAACAAAGCGAGACACAAGGCCCTCAAAGGGTCATTCCTACAGAAGGTCCCACTCTGGGTCTGTCTGACATGAGCACCGCCTGCTGAAATCCCACCTGCGGGGGCTTGAGAGAAAATCCCCCCGCAACGCCCCGCGAGTGTGCAGGTGTGCAAGTGGGTGCCCACGCACGCTTCCCTTCCTATTTTGAAATTCATTTAGGAACCGCACCTTTGCACAAACACACCACGCGTTCTGCAGACTAAGCCCACTGTGCCCACGGGAGCCTTCTCAACACTTTCCTCCTGGCCACAGTGACACGATCACTCTCTCCCCTCGGAAACTGAGTTACAATCTGGAAAAGCACATCTAGATATTCACAGAGAGTGTGTCTGGATTATGGGTCATTTCCTTCCTGTATGCCGTTTTCCAGATTTTCCAAAAATAATTTACAAGAAGTATTCTATAATCAGGAAAAAAAAAAAGTCCCTCTAAGCATACAGGAAGGGCCAAATATTTATACAAAATGCTCACCTGTCACTTTGGCCCGCACAGGCTCCACTTGCTCTTTCTTATTCCTGCCAAATATCATATCCATGGCACGGGGCGCCGGGGAGACTGATGCTGACAGCGGACCGGTGCTCCAGGGTCTCCTTCCTGCTGTCCTGCCCCTTCCCTCCGTCACATCTCTGTCCCTGCGGATGCCACTTGCTTCTCCCTTTTGCTTTTTGCCTTCTGGCCGGCGCTGATTTTTCCCTCTCTGGGGGCCTGGTGTCTCTGCACTCGTGGAGGAAGCCCCGGCTGTGGGCCTGGCGTTATTTACAAGACGTTTGGTCAAAGGTCAGCTCCCAAGCCATGTGTCATAACTAATGGTTAATCCTCTTATCTCTCCTCTCCCTCCGCTCTCCCTCTCTGGTTTCACTTTTGGCTTAACCCAGAAAAGCCTGTTTCTGGCTGGTTCTACACTGGCGGAAAGAATTCCGTATATTCTGTTTAGTTCTGTTGTCTGAAAGAGTCCAACCCAAGAGCTGGAGACAGTTATGATCAACCAGGACAAGAAGAGAGGGGTCGGGATGTCACAGGTGCTGGGAATTAGGGGGTCCCCTGAGCGTGTTGACCTGTGCCGAACGGAACTTCTTCAGCAGAGATGGGAAGGGTGTTGTGTTTTGTGTTTTATTTGTAATAAAAGCTTCCGATCCTGCCCCCTAAAAATCGTCTGTAAAGAGCAACTTGATTTACTGTTTTCTTTTCGGAAGAAGGAGCTATAAAAATGTTTCCTGTACCCATTTAAAAAATAAAGACAGAGAACCAAAGATTTTTCTCAGGAACTATGAAGAGTAGTAAAAAACAAACTCAGTTCAACTTACTGGGCGATCAAGAGGGCAAAACAATGCCTGTATTTGACTTTAGAGTTCCCCCATATCTGTGTATCTTGATGTGATGCTGTTGTTTAAAATTCATCTTCTAGTTGCTATGAGCACTAGGTGGAGAGTCAATGAACTCATCTGAGCTCATTTTGCTTAAAGAAAGAACCAATCATTCCCTCCATGGGAAGAGTAAGAAATGGCTCTGGTATGGCCTTTATGAAACGGGCTAAGAGGAAGGACTGTCAGGTCTGGGCTGAGACCACATTTCCAGACCTCAGAGCTGCTCCTTCCCAGGAGCAGCGTGGCCTGGCTGTGCTTCCACCCCTGGGAGCACCTCTGGATCACCCAGTTGGGAATTTTAGAGGTGCCAGTTCTGGGCCCCACTCCACACCCACTGACTCAGAATCTCTGCAGGTGGAGTCCGGCCACCAGTTTGTAGAAAAATGTCTCCAGATGATTCTGCTGTGTGCAGAAGGAATTGAGAAGCCCTGATCCAGAGGAAAGATGCCACAGGTTTGGGTTGATACTAGATTCAAATTCCAGTTGTCCTTCTGTGTGTCTGGGCCCTCTTTGAGCCTCCTTTTCCTTAACTGTGAGATGGGGTATAATGATATCCGAATCTCAAGGCTATTGTACATCAAGGGTCTAGCAAAAGCATCTGGCCCCAGCAGTTCTCAGTCAATGTCACTCCCCTTTCCTCCCATAGCCTTAGAAGGCACTTCTCTTTGGCCAACATCGCCAGAAAGTCTCCTAATAATGTGCCAGTTTCATTTGTATCCATGTTGGAGTTCTTTATTCCCAGCTTGTGAAAGCTGCGTTCTTGCAAGGATTACATGAGAATGTCTGGTGCACGCCAAGAGCTCAGGGGAAAAAAAAAAATGACACCACCAGGGCTGGAAGAAAGAGCTCAGGGCTTAGAGGTCAGAAGACCTGGGTTTGGGTCTCAGCCCTGAGATTTAGCAACTCTGTGACTGTTGTCTTGTGACTTCTCTGAACCTCGCTTCACTAGGCAACATGGGGATGGCGATGTCTATGTCACAGGGCTTGTTGGAAGAGTGACAGTAAAATCACACGAGTGAAAACATGACTGGCATCTCCTTTCTTGTCCATCTTTGTCTATTCAGATAAGTGAAAGCCCCATCCGTGGAGCACATCGCCTGGACCAGCTCGCTCTGGCCTTGCACGATCCTGGTAGACGTGTGTTCTCAGCACTGCTCTGGAGATTAGAGAACCCAGGGAAGATGGCCAGCTTGCCCTGGGTCTCACGGCGACTACGAGATGGAGTTAGGAAGCAGAGTCGGGCAGCCTGACTTCACAGCACGCACTCTGACAATTCTACACTGCTCCAACATGCGACAGGCATCTGCTGGATGTTATTGAATGAAATAATGGATGAATGTGTCGATGGGTCAATGGACCCCCAGAGGGCCAGTCTGGGCTTGGTGTCATTGCATTTTTATATAACACCAAGGGTTAGCTCATTCATCCAGGTCCCAGCTGCAGCCCAGGGACAGTTACAAAGTGAGAAAAAGGTTTTTTGATAATGGTGGTAATGAATTGGGTGTAACAATAGATATCTCTAACGTTAGGGTGAAAAATTCATTAGGTACTCCAGGCATGGGGGAGAGAGATTTCTCACACAGTGATTAGGATATACAGAAGTAAAAGTTTATTCATTTTCCCGAGAAAGAAAGAAAAAGAAAGAAAAAATCTTTCTCATTTTAGGCTGGAGGGAAATCTTTCCCAGAATTCCCTGTGCAGATGTTCTGTCTCATTGGCTGAACTGTGTCACATGACCACCTCTTGACCAATCAATCCCTGGCAAAGAGGAACAGGAGAGACTTAATTTGCTTAAACCAATCTTGAGTCTCCCCTGGGGTGGGATGTTGCCACCTGATTCTTGTCAGGAGTCCATTGGCAAGAAAAAAGGAGGGAACGGCTTGGGACAGACAATTGACAGTGTCTGCTACAGGCAGCGCAACATTCATTCATTCAACACATATTTACTAAGCACCTACTATGTGCAGGACACAGCAGTGAACAAAACAATTCTGTGCCTTCTTGGAACTGACACCACACCCCAACTTCTGGGGGTATAGAGGTGATTAATGAGACCCAGAGTCTTCCTTTTCTTTTTTTAATTTTAGAGACAAGATCTCATCCTGTCACCCAAGCTAGAGTGCAGTGGTGCAATCATAGCTCACTGCAGCCTTGAACTCCTGACCTCAAGGAATTCTCCTGTCTCCCCAGTAGCATGTGCCACCACGCCAGGCTAATTTTTTAGAAAGTTTTTTGTAGAGACAGGGGTCTCACTATGTTGCCAGACTGCTGTCAAACTACTGGCCTCAAATAATCCTTTCACCTTAACCTTCCAAAGTGCTAGGATTACAGGTGTGAGCCACCACACCTGGCCTAGTCTCTGTCTTCTTGGGCTCTCATGATGTTCTTTTTGTTTGGGAATCAAGGTTGGATACCCATTTCCCAAATGGGCTAGGGGTCCTGCAGCAGTCAGAGTGACTATTAAACACCCATCCTCCCTTCTTGTAAACAGAGATCACATGAAGCAGAAGCTGCTTTTCTCCCAAGAAGCTCTGGCACTGCTCCGGACCCACGGAGGGCTGACCGCTGTATTCTATGTCTTCACTACCATGGAGAGAGTGGGACGTGGAATTTGTCCTGCTCTTCTCCAGCCTCTGATTGATGCTACTCACTGGATGCTGACATGTGCCAAGTCCTGTGCCAAATGTCCTCATAGCATCTTTCATCTAATCCCTCCACATCCCTGCAAGAAAGTCATTAGCAATCTTATTTTTACAGCCCCAGAGATGTGGCGTGACTTGGTTAAACTGAATAGCAGCTAATAAGTGCACGATTTTCCCCACTCTACAGTAATACTTCCCACCATTCAGAGCTGCTGGGTGGGGGAAGAGAAGTAGATGTGAGAGCAAAAATGAGTGTTTCACAGACAACTTCTATAATGTATTAGCTGCCTTAAAATGGGGCTGATAACTGGCCAGTGCATAAGAGAATAGGGCAACGGCAATGCAGAGGGAAACAGCATGGCTTATTCAAGGGTTTTGGTTATTTGGTTATTTGTCTGTGTGACAAACCACTCTAATACTTAGTGGCTTAAAATGATGACCGTTTTTATTATCTCTTACGGTTCTGTGGGTTGGTTGGGCTCAGCTGGGCAGTTCTTCTCCTTGGGGTTCTTTATGTGGTTGCAAGTTAGCCGGGGATGCTAGGGGACCTGGGCCGAGGCCTCTCTGTATAGTCTCAGGACCTGTCCTTGACTCTTTCAAAGTAAATTTTTTTTTTTTTTTTGAGACAGAGTCTCACTGTGTTGCCTGGGCTAGAATGCTGTGGCATCAGCCTAGCTTACAGCAACTTCAAATTCCTGGGCTCAAGCGATCCTCCTGCCTCAGCCTCCCGAGTAGCTGGGACTACAGGCATGTGCCACCATGCCCGGCTAATTTTTTCTATATATTTTTAGTTGGCCATTTAATTTCTTTCTATTTTTTAGTAGAGATGGGGTCTCGCTCTTGCTCAGGCTGGTTTCGAACTCCTGACCTTGATCCACCTGCCTCGGCCTCCCAGAGTGCTAGGATTACAGGCGTGAGCCACCATGCCCGGCTTCAAAGTAAATTTTAACCCCATGTAAACTCTTCCTTCCCTGAGGACACTTGTCCCACACGATGGGTGGATAGAGCCTACAAAACAGTCATGAGGTTAAGAAGTAAAAGCTGAATTCAAAAAGAAAAGTTTTTGTGCTATAAAAAATCAATAGCCTTATTATGCAATTCTATATCTCTTATTACAAAGTTATTACCTAAGATGAGTTAGTATTTCCCTTTTGGAGATAATGTTATTATATCTAAACTATTTTGCAGTTTTTCCAATTAATTTAGCTTCTAAATCATGCCTCTAATTAGCCAGGATGATAGGCTGAACATATAATGTTGAAATCTTTAGATAGCAGGGTCCAAGGGGGTAGGCAAAGTCCCCAAAAAGGTAGCAGCTGCCCCCGCCGTGGGAGAACAACATCACTGGTCAGACAGCCTCCCTAGGGCTCCTGGAGGGCAAACTTCCCCACTAAACAAGAGACCACACATTATGCCTTTAACATGTAAGATGGTTCATAAATTCCACAAAGTCTTACTGAGCAGCAGGGCCTAGTGTCAGGTTGGTCATTAAAGATTAAAAAAATGGAGAATCATAGCTCCTGACCTCATGAGCTCAAAGTCTAATAAGGAAGATAGGAAGGCAAACAACGAGTGTTATAATTTAGAGAACAATGATACACCACGCTTAGGAGGCAGAATTGACGAGATCAAAATACAGAGGCCATCGCTGGTAAAAAGAAAACACAAGTGTCTCCTGATGCCTGAGCTGGAAGACTTCAATTTTCCACCACATACTTAGGGCCCAGTTGAGGATGCTTGATGAAAATTCAATTTAAAAACTGTCAGGTTATAGACCTGACTATAGTCCTGACATCACCACCTCCTGAATAATCTTCTAGATTGTTCCTCTCTCCTCCAGCCCCCAGCCACTGTCATTGTTTTTAACCACTGCGAGCAGCCTCTGCACAGGCCTCCCTGCCCCCAGCCCCCTGCAATCCGCCTCTCCTTCTGCCACCGTGTGACCTGGCTGAAATCTGAACCCGGAGTCAGAGGCTGCGGTGAGCTATGATTGTACCACTGCACTCCAGCCTGGGTGATGGAGTGAGACCCTGTCACTAAAAGAAGAAAAAAAAAAAAACAACAGAAAGGCACATTACATTAATACATTATCAAGCTGTCACGAGCAACTGAAACCCGGTCTGGCCGGGGCACTGGGAGATGGCGTGAGCGTGCCTCAGACCTACCTCGAGGCGTTGTGGCCTTGGGCCACCAGCTCTGGCCGATCCAGGTGGAGTTTCTCCCGAGAGGTGCTAACTTCCAGGCCCTTCCATCCTGTCCCACAGGAGCTTGTGGTTAGAAGCCCCACGCGGGAGGCGTGCGGGTGAGGGTGGCCCCTGGCAGTGTCGGCTGCAATCCTCAAGAGTAAATGCAGCCCCGACTACAGGGTACATGCACGATGTTCACAGCAGCGTTGACCAGAAGAGCAAAGCCAAACACGTGAAAAACGGGTGACTGAACACCACACGGTATGTCTAGCAACATGGCAATGGTTTAGCAAACGTCCATTCAGGGAAAGGAGGCTCTGACCCCGGCATGCCTACGTCAAAGCCCAGCAGCAACGCGGAAGAGGCCACTGCCTGATGCCAAGCGCGACAGGCAGGGTGCAACAGGAGTGAGTCACACACGCAACGACTGCGCCTGGGTAAACCCTGTCTTTAAGGGGACACGCATCGGAAGGAACCACGAGGACATGCAAATGTGTTAGCATAATGGGACCCTGAGAGTTCTTTTGCTAAATCATTTTTCCAATATGCAGGAGAGCCAAGATTCACCAGGACCAATAACGACACCAACTCCTGTAGACAGATATACTCCCCCGCCCTGCCAGCACTTCCTGGATCCTCTCCCAGATAGATTCCTTGCACTTCAATTCGAGGCTTGGTCACTTTTGGGAGGACCCAGACTAAAATGGGTACATGGGTACATCCCCTGGACTGGAACGTCTGGGCCGCAGGGTGTAAATATCTTTACGGTTCTTTTTTACGGACTCAAAGCCCAGTTTAAGCCACACTCGCTCTTTCTGTCCTCACATGGCTGGTCCTGCTGGAGGCTTAGACAGCCGGGCCGGATCACTGGGAACGCGCTCACACGGGTCCAGCGTGTCCTGCTGACTTTCAGTGGAGCTTCACGTACACGGAGGTTAAGGGACATAGGGAGCTGATGTCACGAAGAGGCATTCTGCGCCCCGGAGTCCGCAGTTTATCAGAATGTAAAGAATGTGGACATGGACCTTAGCCTGCAGATCTGCACTTGTTATCAGGTGTCTCTGAGCTTGTTCCATGAGGAACATAAATGAAGCCTTTACCCAGGAGGTACATTATCACTGCGCGTGGCCTTCCACAGAGTTTGCTAATGGAAGTCATTAGAAGCTCGGCCTCCAGAGATAACAGGCCTGCTCTGGCCAGCCTGGGTTCCAGCTCTGAGTCAGAGATGACACTGTATTTTGCCCTGGGCTCTAGGCCTTCCCCATTCTCTGTCCTGCAGGGCCACTCCAGAGGGCTTGGAAGGGCTTCTAAGGAAGGAAAGGGGAGGCCAAAGGTCGTTTCCAAGAGCCCATGGGATGGGACTCGCTGAGCTCTGCTAGGAGCCAGCATGGGGCAGACAGAGATTCAGCCATGTCATCCTTCCCCCAAGAAACTCACCAAGTAAAACATCCCCAATGCTCATCAACTGATGTCAGACAAACAAAATGCGGTCTGTCCATACAGTGGGATATTACTCAGCTATAAGAAGGAATGAAGTGCTCATATACTCTGCGACATGGAGGAAGCTTGAGAACATGACACTAAGTGAAAGAAACCAGACACAAACGGCCACATATTGTCTTACTCCATTTACGTGAAATATCCAGAATGAGCAAATCCATAGAGACAGAAAATAGATTAGTGGTGGCCAGGGGCAGGGGGAGAAAAAAAAAGTGACTTATGTCAGAGCAAGTTAACAACTGGAAGTCAGATATCAGACAACTGTGTTCTCTGAAGTCTCTGGCCACCTGCCACGGTGAACTATTGGCATCTTTTCCGAAAGTTGGTAGAGACAGAAAGCAGGTGAATGGCTGTCAGCAGATGAGGGAGGGAGAAATGGGGAACACTGCTTAGTGGGCACAGGGTTTCCTTTTGGGGTGATGAACATGTTCCAAAATCAATCATGGTAATGGTCGCACAACCTTGTGAATATATTAAAACCCATTGAATTGAACACTTTAGTGAATTGTATGCTAATATGAGACATAGCTCAATAATGCTATTATTTAAAAAAAAAGAAAAAGGAAATTTATAAAAGAGAGAAGCATATTATATAAGGCAAGCTCTGCAAAGGTCACAAAGGAAGGGACATTTGTGTTGTTTTTGTTTTGTTTTGTTTGAGACAGAGTCTCACTTTGTCGCCCAGGCTAGAGTACCTTGACATCAGCCTAGCTCACAGCAACCTCAAACTCCGGGGCTCAAGTGATCCTCCTGTCTCGCCCTCCTGAGCAGCTGGGACTACAGGCATGAGCCACCACACCTGTCTACTTTTTTGTATTTTAGTTGCCTGGCTAATCTCTTTCTATTTTTAGTAGAAAAATAGTCTCTCTTTTGCTCAGGTTGGTCTCGAATTCCTGACCTCAAGCGATCCTCCCGCCTCCGCCTCCCAGAGTGCTAGGATTCCAGGTGTGAGCCACCACGCCCAGCCAGCAAGGGACATTTGAGCTCAGTCTTAAAAGATAAGGAAGTGGTGAGGGAAGGGCTGGGGAGAAAGACGTCCCTGGCAGAGGGCACAGTGCAGGCAATGGTGGGAGGGAAGGTCATGGCCCTGCACTATGAGAGTGAGCAGGAGCTGCGGCTTTGAGCTTGTGGGGGAGGATGGGCCCCACATCCCCCTACAAGATCTTTTTTAAAAAATAATTTATTAGTTTTGCTGGCTGGGCACAGAGGCTCATGCCTGTAATCCCAGCACTTTGGGAGGCCAAGGCAGGAGGATCATATGAGGCCAGGAGTTTGAGACCAGACTGGGCAACATAGCAAGACCCGTCTCTACAAAAAAAGTCTTTAAAAATTAAAAAAAAGAATTGATTAGTTTTGAACACATAATATGCTCACCTGATACAAAATAGAAAAGTTGCAAAAGGGTAGCCAACAAAGCCGAAGCCTCCAGCCTCCCTCCCTCCTCTGCTTCCCTCCTAGTTCCTCTCCCAGCATGTCACTGTTGCCAGTTTCTTTTAGGTTCTTTCCGAGATACATTGTACACTACACATAAATATGTACACATGTTTTTATACAAATGGGATTGGACCAGCACAATGTCTCAGACTTTGCTTTTAAACATTAACCAAAATCTTAGAGATTCTTCCAATTTTGTATAGGAAGAATTTGCTCATTTGTTAAGAGGTTTGTTAACCAACTTCCTATCAATAGACATTTAGGTTATTTCCAATTTTCCCTTCTTACAAAATTCTGTAATGAACAACCTTATACAAATGACATTTCACACATGTATGAAATCAGTATCTGTCGGTATCATTCCTAGAAGTGGAATTGCTGCATTATAGAGTTTATGGTTTTTAAATTTTGATAGATATTGCCACACTGCCTGCAATAGAGCTTGAGCCCATTTTTCAAAGTGAAGTATCACAAGAATGGAAAAACAAACACCACACGTACACACCAGCAAATTGGCACTAACTGATCAACACTTACGTGCACATATGGAAGTAACTTCCATCGGGCGCCGGGCAGGTAGCAGAGGAGAGGAGGGGATGGATAAATTCACACCTAATGGGTGCAGTATAACTTTCTGGGCACCCTTATAGCTCTGACTTGGGCGGTGCAAAGGCAATATATGTAACCAAAGTGTTTGTACTCCTGGTAATATCCTGAAATAAAACAAAAACACAACAAAAAAAGACTAGAGATTAAAAAAGAAAGAAAGAAAGAAAGAAAGAAAGAAAGAAAGAAAGAAAGAAGGAAGGAAGGAAGGAAGGAAGGAAGGAAGGAAGGAAGGAAGAAGAAATTGTACCAATTTACACTTGCAACAGCAGGGGATGAGAAAGCCTGTTTCCCCACGTTTGGGGGGATATATTGGAAATACTGTCAGGGGCCAGACCCTACAGAGCCTTGTATACCAAGCTAGGAAGTTTGAACTTGACCCACAGGTCATGGAAACCCACTGGAGGGTTTGGATAGTGGGTAATGACGGGCAGGTCTGAGCTTTGAATAAATGCTATTTTCATCATGACATCAAATACATTTCTTTTAGGGAATTTTTATTCCCCAGCAGGCATGAGTGATAACATAATGAATCAGAGAGAGGAGACCAAACATCCATTAGGGTTTCAGCCACGCTGGGTAGGGAATGATTATCACGCGAGCGCAGTCGCCACTGTAGACAATAGGGTGGGACAGCCTTTCTTTACCATCCCGTAACTCTTTCCTGCCACTTTTCCTTTATCACATACCTCCCACATGCTGATAGCTTCTCATGGAACATTTGGCCCTCAGGGTAATGACATAAAATCAATGGCAAGGACTTTTTATCGGACGCTCACAGTTGTCCAGACAAGCAGACAGGTGACCCAGCAACTTTATCTTCCTCTAGAAGGCCACTGGGTAACGGGCTTTGGAACAGCGATTGAACGAAGGGCTGGGTGACATAAAACTGCAGACGCTGTCAACCTGAGTCTTTTGTTTCTTAAACAAAAGGCAGCTGCTGTTATTATGTGATGTGAAGACGGATGGCAGGTGGCTGCGAAGGCCCCGGGATAAGAAGGCCCCGGAGCAAGCTCCACCACCGGCCCCAGCAGCGGTTCAAACATGAGTGCGGTGGGCTTGGTCCTCCTGGGGCTCACTCTGAGGCTTAGGGCCGCCACTGCCAAGCCAGAGGAAAGCAGCTTTTGCTCTAAGAGCCAGGTGGCCTTCAGAGATGCCTGCTATGAATTTGTCCCACTCGGGCGCACCTTCCATGGTGCCCAGAGCTGGTGTGAGAGGCAAGGAGGCCACCTGGTCTTCATCCGTGACGAAGGCACCCAGCGGTTCCTGCAGAAGCACACCTCCCAGGACAGGGAATGGTGGATTGGACTCACGGGGAGCTCAGCACCGAATGGAACCACAGGAGGTGGGTGCCATGATAGCCATGTTTTGCAGGAGCTTGTGACTGCAGTTCTCGACATCACTTCTTACCCAGAGCAACTTGGAACAAATTAGCGTGTCCCTATTCTCGTGGTAAGGATATCCTTCTCTTTGGTTGTTTTGTGGATCACATAAAATAATTCGTGTGCAGTATCTTGCACAGAATCCGGCACATAGCTGACACTCTGGAGACTTCCATCTCTTTGCACGTGCCCAACAATAACACTAACAGTGACTTCTTCAGCTCTTGCTAGAATAGTCAGGGCACTATCCTGAGTGCTTCATGGCCAGTATCATGTTGAGTCCTTACAATAACCAATGAGAAAATTATTATTGCTGTCTCCATTTACAGTTGGGAAAACTATTTTTAAACAGCTTAGTCCACATGTCTTTCCCCACTCGCTATGAGATTAAAGCAAGTCAAGTAGTACAGCTCCATTTGCATTAGAAAGTCTGATTTTAACAGTCTCCTGGAAACTCTCACTTCTCCTTTACCCTCTGAGGGCGCCATCCCTCACCCCAGCCAGGTAGGACCCTCCCCCTCTATGAGAGCATTTCTGGTGTGGCTTTAATGATTTAGGTGTCTGTCTCCCCCCTAGATTTTGAGCACTCCAAGGAAAAGAAACCTATTCTGGCCATTTTTGTCTTCCCAGTGCCTATACACAAGAGAGAACAGACAAAGCGACATTTGCATTTAACTCTCGCACCGACCCTATGAGCTGGGCTGGGCTACTCCTCCTTCATGTATGAGGAAAAATTAAGTCCAGACAGAAGGAGCTGACTTGCTCGAGATGAGCAGCTCATGCAGGGTAGCGGGGTCTCAGGACAGCCAGAGCGACTCCTCAGCCTGACTTGCCCTGTGCGTCACACTGGTGCCCAGGGTTCTTTTTGCCCCTGTAGAAGCTACTGGGTTTGAGACGTGAGTAACTTGGTCCGAGCTGAGCATCCCCAGAAATACAGCAGTGTGCATGGAAATGTCTTAACCAACGAGACACTGGGGAAGCTGATTTAAGGACACTCACAGCCAAGGAGACACAAATTCTTAGGGCGCCTCTGCAGGCAACATCTGTTGAATGGTTTCTTGACTTGGTGAAGCAGCCGTTGCCAGTTTCTGTATATTGAGTCGTGTCTGTTACAATCTTTCAAGGGGTGCTGTGTGGCTGTCACAGAAAATGAAATAGAGCTCACCGGGCCGACAGGTAACAGCTTCCAGTGCTTCACGTTATTTAAGAAGCAAGGGCCAGACACTGTGCACTACAATGGCACCAGTGTGAGCAGATTTCAGGCACTCACAGCTGCTGCTGTGTGGATAAAATGCAGCCTGGAACCATTTACAGGAAACCTAACAATTATGGGAGCAGCGCAGAGGTTGGGAGAGGGAAGATGTCTTTGTTTTAGAAACTTCTGTACTGTTTGAATTAAAAAAAAAACCATTTGCATGGATTTGTTTTAAAAATTTAATAATTATATTTTTGAGTCTTCATAGCAAATTTTTATATCTAGTGTTTTCTGGCTCTCTGGTGTCGTCAAGGAGCTCTTGTTTGCCACACACACAAACACCTCTTCAAGAGTTTCTTCAGTGTTTTCAAGGGTCTGAAGAGCTCTGAAGTAACAAGAACTGTTTACATTTAAACTTAGCACTGCCCAGATATATATATATATATATATATATGTATATTTTGTGGGGTACACAGGGTCTGGCTCTGTCACTCAGGCTAGAGTGCAGTGGTGTCATCATGGCTCACTGCAGCCTCAAAAGTCCTGGGCTCAAGCAATCCTGCCTCAGCCTCCTGAGTAGCTGGGACCTCAAGTGTGTGCCACCATATCCGGCTAACTTTTCTAGTTTTTATAGTGATGGGGATCTCACTACATTGTCCAGGCTGGTCTTGAACTCCTGGCCTCAAGCTAACCTCCTGTCTCAGCCTCCCAAAGTACTGAGATTACAGGCGTGAACCACTGAGCCCAGCCTGCCCAGATATATTTGACAAGGGACCCCCGCTTATGGGTAAATAGGGGACACCTTCAAACATACTCCAGCACACTTTGGGGCCACTCTCTAGATTACGGTTAGACAGAGTTGGAAGTGACGTTAATTTAATCAAACCCCCTTTTGTGGGCTCCCCAATTTGGCACCCCAGTGCTTACGGTGGAGTGTTTGAAGATAGCAGTGGGGAAGTGCCCCTGCATGGTATGGGAGAGGGGGCCTCCAGCCTGTCAGCATGGATTGAGCACCACTGCACACGAGGAGTTACACTGGGCCAGGACCTGCATTTTTATAAAAGGGGGTAGGAGGAAAGTAGCCAAGTCCTGGTGGTTGTGTTGCCCTCCCAGGTCTGGGGACCTGGCTGGACACCTCGAGCGTGAGCTACAGCAACTGGCTTGCGGGGCCAGCCGCCCCTGCCACCTGCGGCTACATCGCCAGGGGCCCCTCCTCCGCCTGGGCTGCCTCTGGGGACTGCGCACACGCCTTTGCCTTCGTCTGTGAATTTGGTGAGCTGCCTGCCCACCCTGTCACCTGCCTGTCGCCTGACCCATCTCTCTCTGGCCTTCTCTTTCTCTGTCTCCCTGCTTCTCTCAGTTTTCTCTTAGTCTTTCTCTTTCTCCTCTTCCGCACCAACTCTTTCTGTTCCTCGGTCTCCATCTCTCCCTGTGTCTCTCTGTGGGTCTCTGCCTCCCTCCCCCTCCCCCGTGCGTGTCTGGGGGTCCCTGTCTCTCTCCCTGTGTACCTGCCTGTGTGTTGGGGCCAGGCTTTTCTTTGAGACAGTGTTCAAGGACGACGCTCAAAACAGGCAGGATAATCGTCGCCACCGAGCAGCTCTTACTCCACGCGTGCGAACTCACGCGATCTTCCCAATGACCCTACGGCGTTTAGTGCTGATGTTGCCCTGTACAGAGGGGGCGCAGAGACACTAACTAACCTGCCGAAGGTCACACAGCCGTGTGAGGCTGGGCTGGATCTGAGCCCAGGCAGCCTGGCTCCGGAGCAACGCTCTCGAACTTCTCACCCCTGCCAGGCTGGCTCCTGCCAGGTCCCGGCACTTTGCAGCCCTGACTCACAAGACCCTTGCGCTGCCCATCAGCCGGCACGTGCCCATCTGTGACTGTGAGCCCTGCTGCAGTGTCACCTTCCTCTTGCCACAGGGGTTGGCCAGAGCCTGGCCTGCGAGGGCCTCAACGCCACCATGCACTGCGGCTCCGGGCAGGTCATCCGGGTCCAGGATGCCTTCTACGGGCGCCGGACGCCCCATTATTGCACCCAGGACGCCGGGCAGCCCTCGGACCTCATGGAGGACTGCAGCTGGGCTGATGTCAAGGACGAGGTGGCAGGTAGGGTCCAGGGCCTCCGCAGCTCTGGCTGTAAGCAGAGGGCAGTTGCTGGTGCTCTGTGCCCAGCAAAGTGTTCTGGAAGGTTCTGGCAATCTTCCTCTGTGACCCTGGACCTCCAACATTTGGGAAAACTGGCCAATCTGACCATGGCACCAAGCGGGAAGCAGAGGTGGGGTCTGCAGCCTGTGGATCAGGGGGGCATTTTGCTCCCCCATCCCTGTGGATGTGGGAATCATTACTTTTTAAAACTTCTTTTAATTTTAAAATATTCCAAACACATAGACCAGAATAAAACATATCGTGCACTCCCGCAGATCCACGACCCACCTTTGTCAAATCCTAACACTGTGCCACACTTGCTTAAGGTCCCCGTGTTTAACAAATGGGGACATCACGTGCCCCGCCCCCCCCGTGGCCCTCCTTGGTCCTGTTCCTGTCACAGATTCTGTGTTTACTAATCACAGGCATGTTCTCCATTTTCACCTTGCATGCATGCATCCCAAACACCAGGGAGTGTCGCCTTACAGGATGTGAATGTTTACATAAATGGTATATTGTAAGTGTCATTCTGCAATGTGCTTTTTTTCTCTTTTTGTTTTCTTTTTGCTGTGTTTTGCTCAACGTTATGTTTTCAGCTGTATTATCCATCTCGATACATGCTCTCGTTTGTCTGTCTCACCTGTTGTGTCACGGTGCCATAATTTGTCTCTTCTCCTATTGAGAGGCATACGGGCTGTTTCTTAATCTTGGCTACCGCGAACTGTGCCGAAACAATTGCTCCTGATGCTATCTCCTGTTCGCGTGGGACATCTTCTCTAGGGCTTTGTTTTTCCAGATCAGATTAAATGTGCCTCTGAGCCGCACTTGCCCAGCACCAAGGATTCAGTGGCAGGGATTGTGGGGGCTTCCTGCACCCTTCTGGAAGGTTGCAAAGTCCTCAGAGGCTTCCGCTGTCCAGGACACTGGGGAGCCCTCTCTGCTGCGTTGACTGCAGCCCAGCCTGTAGGGTCCTGGGCAGTCAGGTGGTCTGCTGCTTCTTGGCTAAGTGAAGACACTTGCGCCCAGGCTGGGAGCAGGGAGGCCTTGGGGCCACTCTCCCGCCATGTGTCCCTCTAAGCCTCTGCCTCTGCCCAGAGGCCCTTTGAAGATTCACAGGGGATACCTGGTACTTCCAGAGCCTCCTCCACTTTGGGGACATACTCCTCCCCTTCCTTGGCACTGCAGCCTGGTCCCCTCCCGTCCCCGTGCTGACTGCACTGTCCTCACTCCAGTGGAGCAAGCGTGGGGAGAGTAGGGCAGGGGTGCCACTACTGCTGGTCTGTGGCCACAGTTGGAGCACCGAGGCATTCCCGTGCCCTGAGTCAGGCTGGTGGGTGTTAAGTTTGTCTGCAAGACGTGTTAAATCCTGGAATTAGATTGGATTTAGTTGTTTTTTTTTTTCAAGTGGATTATATGAGGCTACACAGGGTCATGGAAAGAACACAAATTTGGGAATTAGACTTCTCTTTGAGTACATGTAACCTGAAGACAGACATGTGGGGTGGCTGGTATTCCTGTTTAGCCAGAGGGGTCCCTTGCTCACGGGGCAGCGGTGGGGCTCAGGGAGATTTTCCTGAGCCAGGATCTGGAGCCTGGCTATTGGGGAAGTGCAGGATTCAGCCACAGAATGGCTGAGGGCAGGGTGGTGGGGGACGTGAGGTGCCAGGCTCAGGGTCTAGATTGCAGAGTGCCCACAGTGACAGAGAGAGAACCTGGGACGGTTGTGCCAGATACCAACAGTGTTGGGAAAAACGCACAGCAGGGACGTGGCCTCTGCATCTTGAGGCAGTTTATCAGCTCCACGGGGATGCTGGATGTTTTGTGCTGTGAGCTCTGCTGCTATCCCCAGCATAGACTGCTTAGATTATGTTCAAGAGTAGGGCAGAACCTCCCAGGAGGTGGGCAGCAGTGTGCACAGCAAGAGGATGGTATGTCAGAGTTCAAATCCCTGCACGACCCAAGGCAAGTTGTAGAATCTTTCTAAGTTTCCCAGGGCTTCTGTGAGGGTCAAGAGAACCTTGTACACACTCTACAAATGCAGTTTACATTCCTGCATGTTCTGGTGATGGCAGTTGAATGCTGAGGGCTGCCTGTTCACTGGAGCTGCTATAAGGGGAGCTGCTGGGGGCAGAGGAGAGGAAGAGACTTGAAAAAAAGGAAAAAAAAAACACCCCTCCCACTCTTGGAGATTATAGTCTAGTGCTGTGGATACATACGGGAGAAGCAACTCAGATTGGGATCTATCCAACTAGGTCCCATCAGGAAAACAGAAATCATGCTAGGTCTTTCAACAGAGGGAATTTAATGCAGGGAATTGGTTTCCCAAGTCATGAAAGTGCTGAGAAGCCAAACATGAATGATGCTGCAATCTTGAGATGAGCAGCAAGGGAAAGCTGCTACCACCTCTACAGGTTATAGGGACAGATGAAAGGGATGGTCTTCCCCAAACCGGAAGTCAGATCCATCCAGCAGGTGCTAGATGGATGAGGAGAGGCTGACCTGTGGGAGCTGGGACCATCTAAGGAGGGCCTGTTCAGAGGGAGCTGGAGCTCTGGGGGAACTGCTGTGAGAGACAGGATGAGAATCACCTCAGCTTCTTACCGCTTCCTGTTCAGCATCTGCAGAATTATGGCTCCTAATATTTTTCCCTGCAATCCCTGGAACTGTGGATATAATGAGATACTATGCCTGTGAACAGGTTGACTTATATGGCAAAAGGTACTTTGCAGATGTAATTAATCTCCAAGGGCAGGAGGGAGAGGTGTTGGGTGACCCTGAACTTTCTGGTGGGGGCTCCACCCTCCAGCCTTCTGTGGGCACCTGGCACCCCTGATAGACCTAGGATTCCTAAACTTGCCCCTTTTCTGCTGGGTCTTGGAGTGTCGATTTCTATTTTAGGCCACCTGACTAGATGCTACTGGACCAGTGATTCTTAAAATGCGGTCCCTGGGCCAGCAGCATCCATCTGCATCAGCGTCCCCCAGGAGCTTGTTAGAAATGCAAATTCTCCAGCTGCCTCCATATCTACTGAATCCCAGTCCCTGGGGACTGGGTCGGGAATAGTCTGGAATGGTCTGGAATGGTCTGGAATGGTCTGGAATGGTCTGAAATGCAGTGTCTTCATAAGCCCTCCAGGGGGCATGGTGCACAGTAAAGTTTGAGAACCAATGTGTTGGACCCTGAGCTACTTGAGGGTAGAAGCCTACTTCTCTATCGTCTGAGTACCTAGCCCAGGGTCTGGTCTTCCACAGATGCCAGCAGATGTTGGTTGGGCTGATGGTGGGTGAATACATGAATGAATGAATGAATGAGAGGTAACTCATCTCTGTGTGGCTCTGCTGAATGTATCCTGCTTTGTCTTGCACACTCTTCCTGCTTCCCAGGCCACTGCCAGGGGCTGCAGGCGTGCCAGGTGGCAGCAGATGGGACCTACTTTGGAGACCTGTGCCCGACTCATGGCAGCTACCTGTGGGTGCAGTACCATTGCCAGGAAGGTGAGTCACCAGCTTGCTCGGGCGGAGGAATTTCCCTTTATTTCCATGGCACGTGCAGCTTCCTCTGGGAGCAGAGGCAGCAGCTGCCCACATGGGCTGATGACTGTGTGCCAAGACACTTCCTCACCCAAAACAGCACCCCTGCAGTCCCGCCCCCCCACCTGACTCGGCCCCTCGGGGTGAAGCCTTTGAAGCTTCTGTTGCAGAGGCTGGAGGGAGTCTCAGGATCCCCACCCCCCGCACCTGCTCAAACATCCTGTGTGTAGACAGCCACTTGGGAACGCATGGGCACTTTTTAAAAATACGAATCTTGAAAGCCATAAAAATAACCCTATTACCACATTGAAAAAGTTTTATAAATTAAGGAGAAAAAAAAATCCCTCCCTTCAGTTCTACAGCCCTATTCCCCATAAGGAAGCACTGTTAATTATTATTTGGAATAAATTCTTCCCTGCTTTTAAAAATGTTTGTGTAGACATGGCTATGTATGAATGGATATACGCATATTTTTATAAAAATATAATCATGTTAACATGTAGGTCTACCACTCAATTTTCTTTCACTTAATAATATATTTTAGGCTACGCATGGTGGCTCACGCCTGTAATCCTAGCACTCTGGGAGGCAGAAGTGGGAGGATCGCTTGAGCTCAGGAGTTGGAGACCAGCTTGAGCAAGAGCGAGACCCCGTCTCTACTAAAAATAGAAAAATTAGCAGGGTGTGGTGATGCATGCCTGTAGTCCCAGCTACTCGGGAGGCTGAGGCAGGAGGATTGCTTGAGCCCAGGAGTGTGAGGTTGCTGTGAGCTTGGCTGATGCCATGGCACTCTAGCCCAGGCAACAAAGTGAGACTCTGTCTCAAAAAAAAAAAAATCAAAACATATACTTCAATCAAATCAATCCGTACAGTTCTCTCCTCTTCTCATTTTGTGTGAAGATAAGAACTCTTCCATAACCACTTGTTGAAATGTGTTTTTCATTTCAGGGACCTTTGACATTCAAGGATGTGGCCATAGAATTCTCTCAGGAGGAGTGGACGTGCCTGGACCCTACGCAGAGAGCTTTGTATAGGGATGTGATGTCAGAGAATTATAGGAACCTGGTCTCCCTGGGTGAGGCTAACTTCCCTCCAGAAGTTGGAATCTGTCCTTGTGTATTTTTGTATTTTCCCTGTGTATTTTTGTGCTTCTTGGAGCCCCTGTATTGTTTCACTTAGATTGAAGAAGCCCTGTTGATTCAAAAATGAAAAGCTTCACGATGTGGCATCTGGCCTTTAACTGTCCCCTTTCTGTAGATATCTTGCCCCTTCATTGTACAGCAGTGGTTCCAGAGCTGCAGTATGCATAAAACCTATGGCAGACTTTTAAAATATCCAATTTCCTGTTTTCTGCCCCTGTGCTTTTGATTCAGTAGTTCCTGGAAGAGAGTTGATACCTGCATGTTACAGTGTTGCTTAAACATTCAGAAAGAGCCAATCAGTGGATGAGTTTGTGAAGTATTTTTCTGATCCATCTATAACGTCTTCTTTCTATGTAAACATAGGGCTGGGGTTCTGGAAAGGTCACAGCACATCTTCCTTTCTTTTTATAAGCAGGAATCTCTCTTCCTGACCTGACTATTGTCTCTATATTGGAGCAAGGGAAAGAGCCATGGACTGTGGAGAGCCAAGCGAAAATAGTGAGAAACCCACATAGGGGGAAATGGATCAAAAGTGTGAACACAGGTAAGAGCCCAGATGAGCACAGTGGAAGCCACGTCATTAAGCAGTGTTTGGGAAATTCTCTGCAAGTGGGAGAGTTCTATGGGAAAAGAAAAGATTTCCTGTGAGCCCTGAAAAGAAATTCTTCTTCCCTACCTATCACTCTGTTATTCAGACATTGTAAAAGTTTATCCTTTCACCCACCAGTGGTGCTGCAGCTCAAACAGAGACAAAGGCAAAGTGTTGTGATGGACAACACCCTGACATCTAGCTTCTGTGAACTCTTTGCTTCCCTGATTCTGTGCAGCACAGGGAGGGCCGTTTCCAAGGGGTCTCTTTCCCCTGTGGTCTCTCCTTTTGTACTTGATTCCATCTGATGCTCTCCATCCACCTAGGTCAGAACTGTGGCCGTCCTGATGCCTTTACCTATCCTGGTTCCATTCCCATTTGCTGTACTTGGAAGACCTAATCAGCAGATGGGAAAACATTGCCTACTTCCATTGCATGTGCAGCCTAGAAGTTGCATGAAGCTGTCTCAGGCTCTCTCTGCCTGTTCAGGTCCCTCAGCCATTTCTTCAGTTCCACTTTTGCCACTCTTCTCAGGTGGATGACAGGGGTGTGGGTTGAGTCCTCTGAGATTGTTACTCAGAGGAACTGTAAAGATAGTCAACACAAAGGTCCTCTCTTTGATTCTCAGTCCGACTGAGGGGAGTGAGAAAGGGGAGCCTTTCAGGTTCTTAGCTTAGGGTCTGTGGGCAGAGCACAGAGTCTTATCTCAAGATCCCTAAAAGTCTGACCGCTGTATTTGGATTTTTCTCTCTCCTAGTGTTCTATCTACTACAAGAATGCAGAAAAACCTTGACTCTTCTGATTTTGTATTCTCTTTTAAGTTTGTTTGATTTCACCTCTGAGACTTGCTTTTGATAACCACATTCCTAGGATCCGACATGCCATCCTTTTTTTCTATTGTGATAACCCACATTTAGGTTATGGACAGCATCTTGTGCACTATTCCATGGAGTGGGCTTACTGGTTAACAGAAAATTCTTGAAGGATAACACTTTGACCAATATCTTTCAATATCATTCTGCTACATACAGACCTGCCCATTAAAGTCACTGAATAGAGTGGTATGCTTGTCCCATGATATTCAGAAAGTATAAGATCCTGGTTTTTGAGTAGTGTCAGAAAAGCATCCTGCAGGGACACTGTGACAATGTTAATCACATATACTTATACTAAGGTCATCCTTTTTGAGCCAGCAATAAATGATGTAGGAATTTCTCCTAAGGAGAACATTGTTGAAGTTCACAGCTTCATCTCTATGAGGCTGTTGTTGACTATTGTTCACACAACGTTTCTTTTCCCCAATGTGTTCCATTGTTCACTCTCCTACAATGAATATGAGTTTGATGCATCTTATTGAAGGAGCTCATGAAGTTGAATAAGGCCTATGTTTTTTGGTTTTTGCTTTTTTTAAGAGACAGGGTCTTGCTCTGTCACCCAGGTTGTAGTGCAGTGGTGCAACCATAGCTCACTTGCAGCCCAACCTCCTGGACTCAAGTGGTCCCCCTGCCTCAGCCTCCTGAGTAGCTGGGATTACATGTGTGCGCCACCATGCCTGACTAATTTTTTGTATTTTTTTATAGAGATAGGGTTTCGCTGTGTTGCCCAGGCTGGTCTTGAACTCCTGGCCTCAAACAGTCCTGCCTTGGCCTCCCAAACTGTTGGTGTTACAGGCATGAGCCACCCACCGTACCCAGCCTAAATTAGTTCTATGTTTTTTAAGTCCACCATAATTTAAGCTACTGCTTTCATCTATTTCCATCTATTATAAATGAATTTTGTTTTTATTCACTTAATTATCAGTTCCATATTTCTTTCTTTTTTTTTTTAAGACAGAGTCTCACTCTGTTGCCCAGGCTGTAGAGTGCCGTGGCATCAGCCTAGCTCACAGCAACCTCAAACTCCTGGGCTCAAGCAATCCTTCTGCCTCAGCCTCCCGAGTAGCTGGGACTACAGGCATGCACCACCATGCCCGGCTCATTTTTTTTTTTACATATATTTTTAGTTGTCCAATTAATTTCTTTCTATTTATAGTAGAGACGGGGTCTCGCTCTTGCTCAGGCTGGTCTTGAACTCCTGACCTTGAGCTATCCACCCGCCTCGGCCTCCCAGAGTGCTTGGATTACAGGCGTGAGCCACAGCGCCCGGCCAATTCACATGATTTTTATAGAATATTTACCCACTTGGTGTTAAACGACTATATTGCCAAGTACTCTGTAATTATATTTCTAACTCCAGCATTATCTGTTAGATAATTAATTCACATGATTTTTATAGAATATTTACCCACCTGGTGTTAAACCAATATATTACCAAGTACTCTGTAATTGTATTTCTAACTCTAGCATTGACTGTTATATTTTCGTGTAACTAAGAACTTAAAATTTCTAAGATAAATTATAGTCTTTTATGTAAAATTCTATACTTTGAGTTCTGTGAACATTTGTTATATAAACTAAATGTTACCACTTAAAAGTATAAAGCAGATTGTGAAAACATGAATTAAACTGATTAATAAATTATTACTTTAAGAAATGCTTAGAAGATCTTGAGATATTTTAAATCTTAATTAAAAACAGTATATTTTCATGCTATTTCTGTGGTTTTTTTAGATGGATTCTATGTAAGTCTTTTAGATAGTAACTACTGAAATAGCACTAGGAAATTAAGCTTTGGATATTTAAAAATGAGCATCTTTAAAATACCACTCTATGTAGCAAATGAAGGCTAGTGGTATGGACAAAAGTAGATAAACCTTATTTTACTCCTAAATTGTTATTAGATGACAGTGTCATAAAATGTATCTCCCACATTTATAATCCCACAAATTGCCCTCTCAAAAAATAAGGCTCACACTTTTTGCTGTGATGCTTGAGTAGCTGGGCTCTTCCTTCTTGTGCTGAGCATTTACCAAATAAGGGAGGCTAAGTTTCCTAACCGCTAAACATCAGTTTGTGATTCTGGTATTGACAGTATTCAAAATTCCCTGTTGTTTGTGGATAGTGTACCCTTTTATCAGTAGATAGGGAGATTTCATTGTCACTCAGCAGCAGAGTGAATTTAACTTTATGCGGGGATAAGGACGATTCCTAGCTTTATGGTTACCTACAGAAGCAAGTGGACTCCCTCCCAAAATTTAGTTCTGATGTCAAGAATAACGATGTCACACACACCCCAACAGAGTGTGAAAAGGTGTGTTACTTACATAATTAAGGTCCCTGGAAAGAGGAGGGCAGATCGCTTAAGCAAGTCCAAAATGAATTGAGAGAGAAAGGAAAGGAGACTGGCCTAAATTTTTTTTTTTCCAAAAATTTTATTGGGGGAAAACTACAAAACATTTACAGTACTATGTTTACAGTCACAATTTGTAGTGAACTGATTTCCCAAAATATAATACCACTCAAGTTGACCTATCTTGTTACATTCAAAAACCTACTCTGTCAAAGTAGTCCAGAGAGTACATACATAGTGCTCCAACTGTACCTACATACAACCAACACTCCATTTTAAGTGTACAATTAAATGATTTTCAGTGAATTTACCAAGATGTACAGTTAATCACGTAAATCAGTTTTAGAGGAATTCCTTTCTCCTATTGAGACCCCTAATTCCGATCCCCAACTACTTTTCAAGCATATCCCACCCCTCCACAGTAACCACCATGTCGCTCAGATGTGGGTTTACCCCTCACCCCCCAATTCCCTAGTGATCGCTCCCACCATTTGAGCACCATAGTGTTAATCAGTCAATACCAGTTTGATGGCGAGTACAAGTGGCGCCCATTCTTTGGGTCTTGTGTCACCTCACTTCGAATAATGGGTTGAAGCTTAATCCAGGATAATATAAGAGGTGCTAACTCACTGTCATTTCTTAAAATTGAGTAATATTCCATTGTGAACATATACCAGATTTGTCTTGGTTATGCAATAGGGCTGAGAGTTCCTCCATCAGGACAGGGCTTGCATGTTTTGAATCTCCTTCCTGCACTAACAGAGAAAACAATCAAATGTGAGCACAGGGGAAAGAGGAAAGTAGTGTGAGGCTTAAAAGTTGTCAACAGTCAGACATCAGAAATTGGAATCAGAGCCCTCATTATACTAGTTTCTTTCTCCATAGCTACACAGAGACATTAATCTGTGGAGATGAAGGCAATTGTTGCTCTAGATGGCTTTGGCTCTTCTGGGTGTTTTGTGGTGCCATAAAAGTTTTAGGATTATTTTTTCTATTTCTATGAAGAATGCCATTTAAATTTTAATAGCAATTGCACTGAATGTATAGATTGCTTTGGGTAATGTGGACATTTTAACAACATTGAGCCTTACAATTTCTAAGCATGGAATATTTTTCCATTTATTTGTGTCCTTCTCAATTTCTTTAATAAAATAAATGTTTCAATAGTTTTCCTTATAGAGATCTTTCATTTCCTTAGTTAAGTTTATTCCTAGGCACTTAATTTTATTTGTAGCTATTGTAAATGAGATTACTTTCTAGCTTTCTTTTTCAAATTGTTTACTGTAGGTACATAGAAATGCCACTTTTTTTTTTATAAAAGCAAGGAATCCAAGTTAAAAAAGATGCTACTGATTTGCATATGTTGATCTTGTATCCTGTAACTTTACTGAATTTGTTTACTCATTCTAGTAGTTTTTGGGTGGAATCCATAGGTTTTTATAAATACAAAATCATATTGTCTGCAAACAAGGATAATTTGACTTCTTCCAACCAAACTGGATGCCTTTATTTCTCTCTTGTCCAATTGCTCTTGCTAGGCCTTCCAGTACTATGTTGAATAAAAGTGGTGAAAGTGGGCATTCTTGTCTTATTCCAGACTGAAAGTATGACAGTAGTTGTGGGTTTATCATATATGGTGTTTATCATGTTGAGGTATATTTGTTCTATACCCAGTTTTTTGAGAGTTTTTATCATGAAGGGATGTTGAATTATATGCTTTTTGAGCATCAATTGAAATGATCATATAGATCTTGTCCTTCATTCTGTTAATATATTAGTATCACATTTATTGATTGGTATATGTTGAAGCATATTTGCATCCCTGACAGAAATCCCACTTGATCATAATGAATGATCTTTTAATGTGTGCGTGTGTGTGTGTGTTTGGCTTTTTTGTTCATTTGTTTTGAGATAGTTGCCTGTTGCCTGAGCTAGAGTGCAGTAGCATTATCATAGCTCATTGCAACCTAAAATCCCTGGGCTCAAGCAAAAATTCTCAGCCACCCAAGTAGCTGCAATGACAGGCATGTGCCACCAGGCCTGGCTAATTTTTAATTTTTTTTTTTTTTTCATAGATGGGGTCTTGCTATGTTGCTAAGGCTGGTCTTGGACTGCTCTCCTCACATGATCCTCCTGCCTTTGCCTCCAAAGTGCTAAATATAGGCATTAGTTGTTGAATTTGGTTTGCTAGTTTTGGGTTAAGGATATTTGCATCTGTGGTCATTAGAGTTGTGGACCTCTAGTTTTCTTTTTTTGTTGTGTCTTTTTCTGGTTTGGTATCAGGATAATACTGCCTTGTACAATGTGTTTGGAAGTATTTCCTTCTCAATTTTTTGGGAATAATTTGAGTAGGATTGGTAGTAGTTCTTCTTTAAATGTTTGGTAGAATTCAGGAGTGAATCCAATCCTAGGTCCTAGGCTTTTCTTTCATGGGAGACTTTTATTACTTCTTATATTTTGTTACTTGTTATTGGTGTATTTCTGTTTTGGATTTCTTCATGATTAAATCTTGGTGAGTTGTATGGGTCTAGGAATTTATCTGTTTCTTCTAGGGTTTCCAATTTTTTTTTTAATATGTACAATGTTAGCTTGTATTAGTATTTTTTAAGACAAATTTATAAATTAAAATTTACATTCATGCCATTACTCCACTTTAAGTGAACAATTAACTACTTATTAGTAAATTTACCAAGTTGTACAGCTATTCACATAAATCAGTTTTAGAAGATTTCCTTCTCCCTATTAAGACTCCTAATTCCCATCCCCAGCTACATTTCAAGCATGCCCTGCCCCTTCACAATGCTCACCACATCCCTCAGACTGGGTCTACCCCCAACCCTCGAATCCCTGGTGGACACGACCACCATTTGAGCACCGTAGTGATAGTCAGTAGCACTTTGATGGGGAGTACATGTGGAGTCCATTCTTCTAGTCTTGTGTCACTTCACTTCGAATAATGGGCTCAAGCTCAATCCAGGATAATATAAGCGGTGCTAGCTCACTGTCGTTTCTTAAAATAGAGTAGTATTCCACTGTAAACATACACCAAATTTTAATAATCCACTCATGAATTGACGGGCACTTGGGTTGTTTCCATGACCTACCAATAGTGAATTGTGCTGCCATAAACATTTGGGTGCAGATGTCTTTATTATAGAAGGTCTTCTGCTCTTTTGGGTATATGCCCAATAATGCTATTGCTGGATCGAATGGTAATTCTATTTTTAGCTCTTTGAGGAATCTCCAAATTCTTTTCCACAGAGGTTGCACTAATTTACAGTCCCACCAGCAGTGTAAGAGTGTTCCTGTCTCTCCACATCCTCGCCAGCATTTGTTGTTTTGGGATTTTTTGATAGAGGCTGATCTCACTGGGGTTAGGTGGTATCTCACTGTGGTTTTGATTTGCATTTCTCTAATGATTAGAGACGTCGAACATTTTTTTATATGTTTGCTGGCCATTATTCTGTCTTCTTTGGAGAAGTTTCTGTTCATCTCCTTTGCCCATTTATAAATGGGGTTGTTTGATGTTTTCTTGTTAATTCTTTTGAGTTCTAGGTAGATTCTTGTTATCAGACCTTTGTTGGAGGTGTAGAGGGCAAATATTTTCTCCCATTCTGTAGGTTGTCTATTTGCTTTAGTGATAGTTTCTTTGGCTGTGCAGAAGCTTTTTAATTTGATCAGATCCCATTTGTTTATTTTTGTTGCTGCATT
>CAUYRT010055111.1:0-27787 GCA_963574885.1 Lepilemur ruficaudatus
CTGGGAGGCCGAGGCGGGCGGATCGCTCAAGGTCAGGAGTTCGAAACCAGCCTGAGCAAGAGCGAGACCCCGTCTCTACTAATAATAGAAAGAAATTAACTGGACAACTAAAAATATATAGAAAAAATTAGCCGGGCATGGTGGCGCACGCCTGTAGTCCCAGCTACTCGGGAGGCTGAGGCAGAAGGATCACTTGAGTCCAGGAGTTTGAGGTTGCTGTGAGCCAGGCTGACGCCACGGCACTCTAGCCCGGGCAACAGAGTGAGACTCTGTCTCAAAAAAAAAAAAGAAAAAAAAAAACAAGAACTTAGATAAGCTCTGTACTCCTATACTCCATACAGAAGTAGCCTCTTTTGTTAATATACAAAAAGTAGATTATTAATTGTAGGGTTGTTATAGTCAAAGCTATTATTGACCAACTTTTGGAATTGAGAGAACTATTAATACTAGTAATAATACTAGTAATAATTTCTTACTAAGGGACAGGCATTACTAGATGCTTTACTTATATTATTTCATTTTTAGCTGGGGAAACTGAAATCAATGAATTAAAGCTGCTCAAGGTCACAAAGTTAGTATATGGTGGGGCCAGGATTTAAACCCAAGCAGCCCAATTCCAGAGCCCATACTTTTAAACTCTATGATACTCTTCTTCTGTTTTATTTCAGTTGAATGAAAAACTTATTTGCAGTAGTAATTTAGTGTCTAGAATAATTATCTGTAGAAACTTTTCAACTCCTGTCACTATTCTGGAAAATACTTAGTCCTGAGGTCCAGACACTTCGAGTAATAACATCACCACCCTCTCTGCATAACAAATTGTGGGTGAGGTTTGGCCAGCATAAACATAGCCCTGATTCTTGTTGCCTGCACAGTGAGGATGTCGCAGGAAACATTCCACTTTAAAAATGGGTTCTTTATATGAAAGGATCACCCTGCTAGCTTAGAACCATAATTCACATTCTGCTTTTTTCTTTAAGGTAGATCATGAAGATTTAAAGAGATGTCCTCAAGTGTTAACCCATTATGGATTTATCTTCGATGAGAGTTATTAAAACTGGTTTTATATTTGGAGCCAGTACCACTTCTTGGATTAAAAAACATAACTATATTATATAAAATATTGATTTTGTTTGCTTAAAATTGACCTCTTATGGTTCATATGGTACCCCTGTTGACTCCACAAGGCCAGAGTTTGAGCAACAAGTGCTTGTTCAACTTGGGGATAATCAAGTAGATAGCCTTTAATTGAATCTCTTCCCAACTTTTATTCTTTCACACCAAAAAGTTCTTATACCACAGCCCCTCCAGCAACTCATTTTATTAGAATGTCTTTGGATTCTTGTTCTGTCAAATGTTTCTGGGTGTACTTGGTAAGTAGTCATAGCACATTTTTTGTACATGTACAGTATTTCTACATATACAAGTGTATAAAAAGTATATGTACATGAATATATTTTTATATATTGTATATAATTTTTATTATATATATAAATTAACTTGATGTACATAAATGGATTTTTACAAAGCCAACCAGGATTAGTGTTTTAAATTCCTAAGTTGATTAGCTCCCTAGCTTACATTGTAAGACTGTCATTGAGAGCCAGCTTTTCTTCACACCCATTAAAAAAAAAAAATTTCAGCATCTGAAACCCGTTAGTCAAGGCTCCCAGAGCTTTCATCTATCATACTTCAAGGTGATCTTTGGGGTATATGTTTGCTCCTACCAATCATCTTCCTAAGCCCAAATGGCCTGCTGCTAGTTGTGCCAAGAAGGACTCCTAAGTGGAGGCCATTTGTAACCTCTGATTTATTAGATCTTCATTATTCCTCTTCAAGCGTGGTCTGCGTATCTTACTTTTTAAATCTAATGCCTTAGTTCTGCCTACTTCAATGAGGGATTTAGGAGTATCTTTCCATTTCATCCCTGGTAAAGAAAGGCAGTTTAGAGATTCTACAGCTTCCTATAGCCAATTTCCTTTCTCCTGAGGCAGGGTTTAAGAACATGGTTTCTAGAGACAGATTGCCAGGGTTTGAGTTTCATCTTACTAGCTGAGTGACTTTGGGCAAGTGGTTAAACCTCTCGTGACTCAGTTTCCTCATTTGTAAAATTGTGATAATAGTATTACCTAACTGGGCAATTATTTGGATTAACAGAGTTACATATTATATAAAGCGCTTATAGTAGTGCTTGGCATATATTTAGTGATTTAGAACTGTTTGCTATAGTTTTGATTGTTATTGTGGGCTCTCAAATGTGTTGGCTCTAGATGCCCTAGCCCAGGTCAAAATTTATCTTTAACCATTCTGCAAATTTCCCGGGACTGCTTCACAGTCCTCCTAGCCCTGGGATTAAAGCTCCCACCCAGGTCAGCTTTCACTTTCTTGCCTTGGGAATTGATGAACAGTAGCCAGTAGGGGACACATAACACCCAACCTGGAGAAACTTACCTGTCTTTTATCTCTGCCCCTGTTAGTTATCAGAGATAACTAGCAGAGCCCACGGCGGGGCCAGACGCGCCGGAGCTTGGCAGCGTGAGCGCTTAGAGTTACCTGACTGCACAGCCGGAACCGGCGCTGCTCAGCGGGGACAGGGTGCCGGCAGGCAACCACAGAGAGGAAAAAGCCTCCAGAATCCTAGAGAAGCTGAATGCTGAGGCAGCTGGTGACCACGGCCGTACCTAGAGTTGCGGGCCTTCCTTGCCTTTGTGACGTGCCTTTGGCGGCACCGGTGGTCTCAGGGTCTTGGGCTTCGGGTTCAGAATTCGGTGACTCTGATGAGGTTGGGCCTGGTGGTAGAGAGCTGCTGGGGAAAGTTAAGGATGACTTCCAAGTTGTGAGGTATGATAACTGGGGCTGTTGAGAAAAAGAGGAAGGTCTGTGTTCCTGGTTTGGTAAAAGGGAAAAGTTGGGTTCGCTGAGGGACATGATGTGATTCATGACTCTCCCAAAAGTAGATAGGGTCGGTCGATGCTTGAGTACAAGGAAAGAAAAACCACCTACCGGTTGTGTGAGTTTGAGCAAATTAATCTCTCTCTGCCTCAATGTCATTCATCTGCCATTGTAATTAGTATCTACTTAAGTTACTACATTCATAGGACATTTTAAATATTAGACGTTATTTCTCATTTCTGATGCTCTTTTCTCTACCGTTTGTGTGGGATGCGCTGAGGGGGAAAACCATTGGGAAGGGGGTCATATCTTTCTCTCAAGCTTTATTAACGTAAACATAGGAAGTAAAAGACTAGTAGATGGAGTTGGCGAATAATTTGCAAAGTAACTCCCGCTCTCCTGATTTATTTAGCTTCCTGACACAGGGTTCTGTTTTCTTTCAGTGCACCGTCCAGGTAAGTGAGTTCTTGGGTTAAAGAGCTAAACAAAATTTAGTTTCTGTTAACATTGTTATTTTATGCCTCAGGAAGAAGACTAGCTACAAGGAAATACTTCTGAAAAATCAGTGTGAACCCCAAGCTGGAGTGAATCTTCTCCTGAGCTCTCTTATTCCAGAATGGCAGTCCTGTTGCAGGAAAGATCTCTAAAATTGACTGATGATAGAGGAAGAGGTCTGGGACCAAGAATCAAGCTGGCAAAGAAATCACAGATCTTTCCTCAAACTTTAAGCTGTGACTACCAGAAGATACCTGTACCTCACAGGACTGTCAGGAGACTCAGGGTGCTCTGTCCACAGTTCCTGAGGCCAGAAATACCTATTAAGGAGCAGGTGCTGGAACAGGTCCTGACCCCTGCCTAGGAAGCTGCAGACCTAGGTAGGATAATATCATCCAGAATGTGGAGAGGAGGCATCGATCATGCTGGAAAAGTTGAAGAGACAACAGGAATGAAGGACAAGCCACAGGTGGGAAGGGTCGGGAGGATTACTTATAGCTTGACTAGTAAAAGGCTTTGGGAATAGCACAGAAAACAACAAAACTGAACTTAAGAATCCACCAGATGTCTCTGGAGCCATGACCCTGCATTTCCCTCTTGGACTTTAGTTCTCCCTGCTATATATGTGCAACTTTGGAACCTTCTTTTACAATATTGGGGGTTTTTGTTTGTTTAGGCATTTTTGCTGAGGATTGAGCTTCAAATTCAATTTTCCAAGACCAACTTCATCCTGTTGTCTTTAGGTCTGAGGCTAAAGGACAGAACAAGATATTCTTATAGCAAAGATAGCACCTTGAAATCAAAGGTTTCAGAGCTAACCTAAGACCCTATCTTAGTTTAGCTCTCAGCATTGTTGCCTTTTGCTATGGAAAGCTTATGATAAAGGATCTCTGGAGAGAAAGACAGAAAAGGAGAGCCTTGCAGGGGAAGTTCTTTACAACTTTTAATAGTGTCTTCCCTCTTGAAACCTTGCCTCTACTAATCTGTTATCTACCTGATCTTTAAGTAGAAATTCTCAACCATATTTGTGGGGTTTTGGTTTTTTTGGCCTATTTAACTCCTTTGGCTACAGAGTGTTGCTTTATTATGTTTTAGACCTGAACATTACGTGGAAAAATTATTTCGTCACTGTAAATTTTCCACTTTACTGATTTCCCACATCAAATTAATATGGTGTATTTTGAAACTGGTTTAGCTATTGTTTGAAGTTAACTTTTATTATATCCCATGTTTATTGATCCACTCAACAAATATTTTTTGAGCATTTCATAGGTCTATAGTAGTGGCCTAGGTACATATCAGTAGATGGAAATAGTCCTTTTAATTATCCGTAGCAAATTAAACTTTCTCTTGATTTCATGATACTGTTCTCAGCTCTGGATTCAAACTGAACTCTTGACTTTTTTGATTATACCTTCCTGATTCTTTGTCGCATTTTGTGAGAACAGTCTTCCATGCTCTTCCAGTCCCTTTCTGCCTAGTTCAATCTTCTCAATCAAACAGCAGCCTCTCCCCCCACCGCCACCCCTGCCATGCTCCATGTGCCTTCTTGGGCACTTCACAAAATTGAGATGCCAGTTTAGAGATTTAAAAAAGGCATGCACTTTAGGTAAAACTGGGTTTTACTTTTGTCACTGTTCCTTATCATAAGTCTCATCTCAGAAGAGACAACTGACATTTGAATTGTCTGTGTATTTTTTTTAGATGGTGTTACTGAGAATGAAAATAAGAACGTGGCTTCAAAACACAAAAATTCTGGAGATGCTGAATTATGTGGGGGGAATCTGTAGAAGTGCAACATCAATGCAGTAAGTGTAGTAAAAGCTTTAGTTACTGGTGAATTAGTACTCAGCATCAAGGAATCTGTGCTGAAGAGAATTCTCTCTTTGCAATCAACAAGTTTTGAGAGGCTTTTGTGTATAGTGGATCCCTCCTTTCCCACCAAGAGATCCACCACAAGGAAAAATGCTATATGATGAGGAATTTGGGAAAGCCTTTAGGCAGAGAGGCCTTATTTGATATCAAAGAATCCACATAAGAGAGAGAACATAAATGTGATGACTGTGAGAAGGCTTTCATTCAGCAAGGAAATCTTATATTAATAGAACCTGTGTGAAGAATGTAGGAAGGAAGACCTCTACCCAAAAGTCAGTTCTGACTATGCACCAGAGAATCTACACAAGACAGAGATCTTGGAAACATGATGACTGTGGAAATGTTTTCCATGGAATCACTAGCTTTTTTCAGCATTGGAGAATTCACACTAAAGGGAAAACCTGACAATGTGATGAGTATGGGAAAGCCTTCAGAGATTGGACCTTGGGAAATATTAATATCAGCAAATTCATATTAGAGAGGCTCATAGAAATGAGAGAATTGTGGGAAGTTATATGGACAGAGATGAAGCCTCAATAGCAGAATCTCTACAGTACTTAAAAGTTAATATAATTAGTAAATGGGCAAGTTGTAGAGGGAACGAGTATTTAGACTGCCCACTTTAGCCAGTAAGAACATTAAATGAATGCCTCATGTCAAGAAAAGCAAAAGTCAGAAGGGTTTTTTTCCTTTTCCAGAGAGGTCTATATATGTAAGCAGCCAGGACTTTTGAAATAAGTTGTTTACCTACATCTCTGGACTTGTGATCTGTCTCCTGAATGATTATCTGTGGGTTGGGTAACATGTTATTTCCTAAATTTATGCCTGCTCTAGTCTCATATCTTTAATTTATTCAACAAGTATAGATAGTAGTATTATTGTCCACTGTCTGTTGTAAATATATATTTTATTTTTCTTTATGGGCTAAATAGGCATGTATGGATATCCTAGGACACAAAAAGCATATGTATAAAGTTTCAGTAAATTGTAAAAGGAACCACATCATTGAATTGCTGGACACTTTCATAAATTTGGGACTGCCTCTGTTCTCTAACACAAGGCCATGTAGGTGTCTTTCAGAGAGTACATTTTTTCCAGCTTTGGCTTGATAATTTTTTTAAGATAGAAAAAGAAACTTCACACATACTCTATTGACAGATTGACTGGTATGTTTTCTTATAGATAACACATAATATAACATTGTGAAGACTAATACATTAAGTAACTTATCGTTTTCAGTTCTAAAACTTACAGGCTAAAAGAGGAAAGAATCTTTACTAGCCATCAGCAAATTGGTAATTGTAGCCTAATCTCTGCCCATGGTAGGAATGAGATTTGTATATTTTATAGTAGGTCACTATAGGCACCATGTATTGATACTTCAAAACTTTGCAGTGATTATTTCAGAGTTCTAGGTTTGTATCTGCTGTACATTCCTACATTCTTTGTGTGGGTATGACATCACTATTTTAAAAGTTAGGCCGGGCATGGTGGCTTATGCCTGTAATCCTAGCACTCTGGGAGGCTGAGATGGGTGGATTTTTTGAGCTCAGGAGTTCGAGACTAGCCTGAGCAAGAGCAAGACCTTGTCTCTACTAAAAATAGAAAGAAATTAGCTGGACAACTAAAAATATATAGAAAAAATTAGCCAGGCATGGTGGCGTATGCCTGTAGTCCCAGCTACTCAGGAGGCTTAGGCAGTAGGATCCCTTGAGCCCGGGAGTTTGAGGTTGCTGTGAGCTAGGCTGACGCCACAGCACTCTAGCCCAGGCAACAGAGTGAGACTCTGTCTCAAAAAAAATAAAAGTAAAAATAAATAAAAGACTGCATTCTAAGGCCAGGCACGGTGGCTCACACGTATAATCCTTGCACTTTGGGAGGCCGAAGCAGGCAAATCGCTCAAGGTCAGGAGTTCGAAACCAGCCTGAGCAAGAAGAGCGAGACCCCGTCTCTACTAAAATAGAAAGAAATTAATTGGACAACTAAAAATATACAAAAAAATTAGCTGGGCATGGTGGCGCATGCCTGTAGTCCCAGCTACTTGGGAGGCTGAGGCAGAAAGATTGCTTAAGCCCAGGAGTTTGAGGTTGCTGTGAGCTAGGTTGATGCCACAGCCCTCTAGCCAGGGCAACAGAGTGAGACTCTGTCTCAAAAAAAAAAAAGAAAAAAAAAAGACTGCATTCTATAATAGGCTTTTCCAGCATCTATGGAAATCACATTTTTTTCCTTAACTGTATTATTATATAAAAGGATTTCTTAATGTTGAAACAACCTTGCATTCCTGGAATAAACCTCACTTACTCATGATGTATTCTTTTCTCATTGTGTTAATGGGTTTACTTCCTAATATTTAGTACATTTTCTTCAACATTTATATGAAATTGATTCATAGTTTTCTTTTTTATACTGTATTTTTCAGGTTTAGTTTTCACTCCTTATATCATAGGATGAAGTTTGTGTTCATTTTTAATGATCTAGAACAATTTAGAAAGCTTTGGAACTAGCTGGTCTTTGAAGGATAGGTTCTGATGTGAAACGCTCTGGGCCAGTTTTTTGTGGGATAGTTCCTTGGTAACTTTCTTTATTCTATGAAAATGGCCTATGTAGGCTTTCTATTTATAATAGGGATCCATTGTGTTAATCTTTATTTACCTAGGAAATTACTCATTTCATCAAGATTTTAAAGTTTATTTGCTGAGAATATGCAGTTATCTTATGACTTTTTAAGCAGCTTTATTAAGGGAAATTGATACGTAATGAGCTGCACAAGAGTGTACAACTTGATAGAAGTTTTAAAATGTACACCTGTGAAACAGTCACCACAATCAATATAGTAGCACCCAAAAAAGTTTCATTATGTTACTTGATAATTCCTTCCACCCTTACCTGTAAGGGTGGAGCATTAGAGAGCCTTCTTTCCTTAAAGTAACTGAGGTTGGGATATAGAATAGAGCAGGGTGAAATTAGGGGGCACAGAAAGATCAGTTCCACAGCAGTAGCACATAATTGCACTTTCATTTTTAAGTGGTCATCCACTCAATCTCAGCAAACAAACTTTTAATAACAATTAAGGCAACTGGGTTCAATCCTACCTCAAGTGACTTAACTGCCAAACATTCATCAGCAGTTAGCAAATGCTGTTGGATCCTGGGGAATCTTCATATCCTATAACCTAGCCAATGCTGTGGAAAGGCCCTAACTCCTCCCACTTAGGCATAACATGTGCTTCCAGACCCTGGGAAGTCTTATCACATGTCCTATCTGGTCCTGTGTAGCCACATCTGTTTTTCTTCTGAAAGGACATTGCAACCTTATCAGCCCCATGTTTGGCACTAAATTTGCCAAGGAAAGGCCAGCATACAGTCATGCAACACTTAACAATAGGGATACTCACTGAGAAATGTGTCATTAGGTGATCTCATCATTCTGCAAACATCATAGTATACTTACACAAACCTAGATGGTATAGCTTACTACACACCTAGGCAATATGGTATATTGCTCCTAGGCTACAAACCTGTGCAGCATGATACTATACTGAATACCATTAACAATTGTAACACAGTGATAAGTATTTGTAGATCTAAACACAGAAAATGTATGGTAAAAATATAATCCTATGAGACCACTGCTGTATATGCCATCTGTTGACCGAAACATCATTATACTACACAAGACTGTATTTGATCAGAAAAGAAACAAGCCCTTTCTGGATTGAAACAGTTTTAAAAAAAAAAAAAGTTTTTTCATTTTTATAGACAGCAAAAGCAGGAGTACAAAATGTGTCAGGTTTTTTCCACAGGATGGTGCCAAAAGAGGCTGTGTGACTGCAACACATATGGTGGAACATCCCACTGCTGAGGAGCTGATGTCATGTTGCAGATGAACAGTTTTATAGCTTATAGCTTATACCTTAAAGTAGGAGAGGTAGAAAGTCTCATTCCTCATCAGAAGAAACTACCTTGTAATAAACAGCCTCCATGGTAGGTAGGGAGGTGAGTGGGAGAAGGCCTTGGAGCACCTCCCGATGAAACCTTCCTTGCACTCATGTTCTAGGTGGATTACAGGACTTAGATGAGCTGATGTTAAATCCTGGTCTATGTGGCACATATGAAGACATGCAAGTTGCCATGCAGCCATGATGCAGTCATTCCCCTGAAGAAAGAACTGTTAAGTTGACAACAAAATGAGGACAGAAATTGATAAAAATACCTTGGAAGACAGAAGAGTTTAGTTCTTAAGTACTTCAAGGACAGAGATACTATCTAGTTCATTTTTGATTCCTTAGTACCTGACCTAACACAGGTTTACTGAATGAATAAATGGTTGTAAATGCATAATTTGTTTAGAAATAAGGGAAGACTTTATTTCTGGAAATAGGAATGTGAACACTTTGTTCTCTAGCAGTAAGTGCCAGGGAACTTTCTTTTATGTTAAAAATACAAAAGAACAAGTAGAACCAGCCAAATCTCAGAATCACTCATTCAACAAGAACTCTGCTAGATGCTGAGGATACAGTGGTGATCTAGTCATTTATCTCTTATCTCTCAGCTTCATACCAGCCCTTCCCTGTCTTGATCTGTAAGCAGGGTAAGGAGGCTACAGACATCACTTCCCAGGATCCTACTGCCAACTCAAAGAACTGATCCAAAGGTGGGAGAAGCACAGTTAAAGGTTTTAATGCTTTAGTTAATACTTGAAACTATAGTATTGTGATGATTAATTTTATGTATCAACATTACTGGGCCACAAGGTCCCCAGATATTTAGTCAAATGTTATTCTGAGTGTGTTTGTGAGGGTGTTTTTGGATGAGATTAAAAATTGAATCATAGACGAGGTAAGGCAGATTGCCCTCCCTAATGTGGGTGGCCTTCATCTGATCAGTTGAAGGCACGATCAGAACAAAAATGCTGACCCTCCCTTAAGAGGTGCTCCCCCTGTCTAACTATCTTAAGCTAGGACATTGGTCTTTTCTGGCCTTCAGACTCAAACTGAAACAATGGCTCTTCTTGGGTCTTGAGCCTGCCAGCTTTTGGACTGGAGTTCACACCACTGTCTTTCCTAGGTCTCTAGCTTGCAGAAAGCAGAACTTGGGACTTAGTCTCCATAATCACATGAGCCAATTCCTTACAGTAAATACACACACACTAATATATACATATACATATATACATACATACACATATATATTCTATTGGTTCTGTTTCTCTGGAGAGTCCTAATACAGGTTCAGAAAGCTCGAAAATCATGCAATGCATTTTTATTAAGAATTCATTCGAAGTAACCATATGGTTCATTACTGTAACACAAATGACCTACATTAGGATTTGTTAGATTTGTATCCCCTAGATCCCTGAAAACTTTGAAGTATAAAGCCTTGGAAAGTGGCATAAAAACAGGGACTCAGACACATCTGTAAAGGATTTTGGATGACAATTCCTGATTTAAAAAATACATGGAGCAAGGGAGAATATATCACAATGGTGAAATCATCAATTGTGAAAGGCGACCAGAAAATCTTGCTATATCTGAATTCCAGAGTCTTAGACTGATATTTATAAATATGGAAGAGACTGTTGGTGCCAGAAACCAAGTGAGAAATCTGAGTAAATGCAATAATGAAAGCATATTTCTACAATAAGAAGGGATAGACTAACAAAAGTTTGCAGAAGAGTAGTAATTCTGAAATAACTTTTGTAGAAACAACTCCACTTGATATATACGCAACAAATACTAATGTATTGCTAAGAAAAGTTTTCTTGAATTCACAAAAATGAAATTTTGACTATCATGATAGATAGAAAAACTAAAAAAGATGGTCTACAAAGTGTGTTTAATGAAAGGTAGATGGCCTGAAGAGGTAAATTAATGATTAAAGTTCTCATCATGAATCCTTAAGGAGCTGTTACCACACAGGTGATTTGGGAATCAATACATAAGAGCAAGACTGTTACACTGATAATAGAGTTCTGAAACCGTAAGTAATATTCATTTTAGATATTTAGTGCAAATCCACTGACCTGGAGAAAGAATGAACTTAGCAGGGTAAGTTTTGATGCAGTTTACTCTACAGTATGCATTGGGTGGTAGGGTAAGGGAAGATAGTGTCTATAGCTTTAGGAGGCACTTGGTTAGGCTCAAGAGAAGTAAAAGGCAAGAAGTGAGATGTTGAGCATTAGAAAATTCTGACTTGATAACTGACTTTTACACTGACTGAATAGGAAGGTTTTTTCCTTTCTAAAAAGTAGCAAAATTAACAGGGAAACAGTAACTAAAGAAAAGAATTCCATCTGGGAGACCGAGGCGGGTGGATTGCTCAAGGTCAGGAGTTCGAAACCAGCCTGAGCAAGAGTTCAGGCCTGCGTAAGCACAGGAGAATCCACACTGGTAAGATGGAGTAGAGAAAATCTGGGAATCAGAGACAGCTTCCCAAGTTAGTAATAAAACAGGAAAAAGCCTCTTAAGTGGGTACCTAAATGAAGTTAAGGATAAACAACTCTGGGGTGGATGAGAAAATTAAAATCCCATCTGGGATTGTGTAAAGAATCCAGGATGGGGATAGAGGGGAGTCAGGGGTTGGGGGGAAAAAGTCTTCACAGGAGTGCAACAGTAGTGAATGGCACTGAGGGACGGAGAGGGCCTCAAGCCCACCTGGGACTCTGGAGTGAGCCTGGCAGCTACCACTGTGTCTTCTCTGCAGCACCCTCCCTCAGCAAGCCCAGGAACCTGGAGAACTAAGAAGGAAAGAAGCTATGGATGAGCTCTACAGGATGCAGCCTCCCTACCTTGTGGAATCTCAGTTCAAAACTGGATTAATAAATTCCTGTCGAACAAGTTTAGACAAGAGTGTGTTCCCTTCCAAAACACCTGATTCCTAATTTGCCAATCCTAGGGCCTAAAGACATCCCATTTGCCCTGTAGATATACAAAAACCACACAAAAAGGCAGGAAGCTCGTTAGCAGTGGTGAAATGAAAGGGACATAAAAAGAAAACAAAAAAGCTTTTCATCTGAAGATCCCTTGAATTTTGCCGGGGAGGGGGAAAAACAGAATTTTTGTAAATATGCCCTTAGTAGCTATTAGGGTGCTTTCTGCTTTGGTTTTGAAAAGCTAAGGAGTCAGACAAGGCTGGGCCTAACAAGACAGAACTAGAAGTCTGGTTGTATAGAACTTGTTCAGATTCAAGAGACAAAAGTAAAGAACTTCAGATTTCCTTATAGGAAGCAAACTTAAAAAGGGGCACAAAACAGGTGGTTCAGGCCAGAATCTCTGTTGAGAAATAAAGATTGCATGTTGGCTGGAATATCCCAGTGTTGTGTGTCTTGAGAACTTGCATGCATGTTCAGGACACATGAGGACACCTCAGAACGTGGAACCCATTTCCTATAGAGTGAATCTCATATGTTATTTTAATAACAAATCTAGAATTTACAAGATTTATACCCTTTAATTTGCAATAGCCCTACAATCTATGAGATAGTCTGGCTGGCTTTACAAATTCTGTTTATTTTCTTTATAGGACTTAACACTATCTGAAATTATATTATAATATTAATGTGTTTATTTGCCATCTTCCCTTCTAGAACATAAGCTCCATTGGAGCAAGGAATGTCTCACTGACAGCTCTATCCCCCGTGCCAACACCACTGGCTTCTACATTGGAGGCCTCCATAATTGTGTTAAATGAATGGAGAATCAATTCTTTCTAAACCCAGCTGGACGTGGTGGCCCACACCTGTAATCCTAGCACTCTGGGAGGCCTAGGCGAGTGGATCGTTTGAGCTCTGGAGTTCGAGACCAGCCTGAGCAAGAGCGAGACCCTATCTCTACTAAAAATAGAAAAATTAGCTGGGCATGGTGGCACGTACCTGTAGTCCCAGCTACCTGGGAGGCTGCGGCAGGAGGATCACTTGAGCCCAGGAGTTTGAGGTTGCTGTGAGCTAGGCTGACGCCATGGCACTCTAGCCCAGGCAACAGAGTGAGACTCTGTATCAAAAAAAAAAAAAATAATTCTTTCCAAACCCAAATTTTAGTAAAATTTTATTTACTGTGTCCAGTCTTGGTTGGGACAGCTTTCTACCATTGTGTTTGCAATTGCCCCTTTAGTCTCAGTCTTAAATTAGAGTCAATCTCTAATGGGCATATAAACCAACTGTCAATTATCTTTTAGGGGGTTCTTAAATGAAATTGGATGAAGTCTGTAGAATTTATACTGCTAAGAAGATAATCCTCACCTCTGTCTTGTAAGGGCTGGGACTTGAGTAGAGCCTTCATTGGCTGAAATTGGCTACTTTGTGACCCCTGAGCTGGTGTCAACTGTCATCTTGCAACAGAGCAGTTCTTGCCCCTCATCACCACCCGGGACCTAGAAGTCATTTATTTTTATTTTCATTTATTCATCAAACACTTCCATAGCAGTATGTGTCTGGCAGTATTTCCAAGAGCACTATAAAATTAACTCCTTTAACACAAACAACATCCACATTTTACTGATGGGAGAAATAAGATACAGCCAGTTTAAGCAGCTAATAAGTGGCAATGCTAGGATGAGAGCTCAGGCACAATGACTTCAGAGCCCATGTTCTTAACCATTACCCTATGTTCCCCATATATACATTTGTGCTTTTATGATAACCCTTTGGAAAGTGGCACTAAGTACTCAAAGAACACTAATACCTTTCTTTATCTGAAAAAGGAGGATAATAATTTCTAGTTTATGGGGTTTGGGAGACCAGTATATGAAATCATGTAACAACAGGACCTGGCACATAGTATGTCCCCATTAAATGCAAATTTCCTTCCAGACATTTACAGTTAAATTACAATTTTCAAGTTATGTTCTCATATGCAGCTCAAAATTTCCCACATCCTTTATCAAAAATGAAGCTAAAAGACTTCCAATGACTTTCCATTGTTAATGGCTTGGGTTCAATAGGTCCAAGTCAAGAACCTTGGTTTCCTGCTCACCAGATAGAAAGCTCTGGCCACGTGTTCTCTGAGGGTGTGTGGACAAGAACACGGGATGATGCAAGGAGGAAACAGTCTCATAAAACAGGGAAGAAGATGGAGGTAAAAATCAGCCCATTTTCTTCCAGAGGTTCATAACCAGTGGTCCATGGACTCCCTCCCAAATGGTCCATGAACTTGGTAGGAAAAAACTACTCTTATTTTGACCAGCCTCTAAGAAAAATTTAGCATTTCCTTCAGTTATGAATGGAAGCAACAAACCAATGTGGCATAAGCAGCACCCAGGACTCTGTCACCAATAGAAACTGCAATGCGCATCACATTACAACCAGGCAAATACAGTCAAAAGTCATTCATACTTATCACCATTTTGAAATTGTCAGTTATTAGCCCTGTCCCTAGGTCTTATAGTTTAGTGCACTAATAAAAAAGCACATATATAACTTTATAACAACTTTGCTTAATACTTTGCTAATTGCATTCCAATAATTGAGTTCTTTTGTAATCCTTTATATTTTTCTTTATGTATTTAAAAATACTATTCTGAGAAGGAGTCCAGGGACTTCACCTTGCTGCCAAGGAGGTTCAAAGTACAAAAAAAAGATCGAGAACTCCCGGATCTTAAAGGAATGCCCTCACTTCGATCTTGAGATTTCAGGAAGAAACAGACCACAGCTCTCAGATACTAAACCTGTTCTTTCTACCTGCGGCATCAGCTCATTCAGCTGCCTCTCCAAATACTCCAATAGCACCACGAACTTCTCCCCACTCTCTGGATGCTGCTGCCGCACCCAGCTCTGCAGGTCCCCCGGCAGGATGGTCAGGAACTGCTCCAGCACCAGCAGCTCCAGTATCTGCTCCGTGCTGTGCATCTCAGGCCGCAGCCACTGTCGGCAGAGCTCTCGGAGCCGGCTCAGCGCCTCGCGGGGCCTTGGAGCCTCCAGGTATCAGAAGGCTCGGAAGCACTGGCAGAAACACTCCGAGCCCAGAGCGGGGCTGCAAGATGAACTGGCTTCTTCCGTCTCCACCTTTATGACCAGAGGCCCCATCTGGTCCTCTGCAGATTGGGTGTCCAGGGCTGTGCTTTCCCTTGATTCTCTAGCCATCCCAGGCCAAGACAGCACACAGGCCTCCATGTAATGGTGAGCTGTATTTCTGCAGAAGATCCTGAAAGGTGGAAAATCATTATTAACCAGTAAACTTGCAAGTGGTCCCCTCCTCTCACTCCCAGGAACCTGGGGACATCCCTGGGGGAACAGCTGCAGAGATTTCTTCCCCACTTTCAAGTACCTCTGCAGCTTCATCCTCTACAACACCCCAAACCTGAATCCCACTGTAAGCTTACCAAAGGATGTTCTGGGGTGAGCCTGGACACCCCCAGACCATTCAAGTAATGGGGAGAGAAATTGAGACTGATAAGGACCCAGGCCACTTCTTGGACCCTGCAGGAAGCCCCTCTCAGTGACTGGTCAGAGTTATACCTTTAATAAACAGGTCTGTGCTTGTCCGAATTCTAAGATGACTCCAACGATTTACTGCCCTAATCCCCAGGACTTTGAATATAATTAGATAGCATGCCCAGACTGACCTTATGGAAATGAATTCTATAAACAATCTCAATGAGCTTGTAAGTAGACTCCTCCCCAAACCTTCCAGATAAGAGCCCAGCCCTACCAGCACCTTAGCTTTGGCCCGGGAAGACCCTAAATAGTGAACTCAGCTGAGCCTGCCTTGCCTTCTGACTTACAGAGCTGGAAATAATAAACAGGTTTTGTTTTAAGCTGATAAATTTGAGGTAAATTATTATACAGCAATAGGAAACTGATAAGAGTTGGCCCTCCATATCTGTGGGTTCCTTATCCAGGGATTCAACCAATCAGGGACTGAAAATATTTGAAAACAAAAAATAACAATACAATAAAAAAATACAAATAAAAAATATAGTACTTTTTTTGAAAACATAGAATTTACATTGTATTAGGTTTTATAAGTAATCTAAAGATGATTTAAAGTATATGGGAGGATGTGCATAGGTTATATGCAAATACTATACCATTTTATGTAAGGGACTTGAGCATCCACAGATTTTGGTATCCTCAGGGGTCTTGGAATCAATCCCCCACAGAAACCAAGAGATGACTGCACCAGGTCTTATGTGCAGCCAAGGCACTACAGTAAGGAAAATAAAGAAGACAGGCCTTTGTATCATAAGAAATAGGACTGAAGTTTTAAAGTCTAGATACCTGCTAATGAGACTTTCAATTCTCTCTGATGGGAGGCTTGCCCAAACAACTGGCATAATATTGACACTAAAATTTGGCTGAAAGTAGAGTTCCTCCAGACTCCTCTGAATTTTGGCCTGGAGGACCTTCAATTTTTTTTCAGATACATCAAAGAAGCAGAAAACATCACCAAGCCCTTACCCTGGAGACAGTTGTGGCTTCCCTTGCTCCTTGCTACCTTCTCAATCTGCCACTCTCTTTCCTCCCCTTCAAGGCCAAACTTCTCGAAAGAAAGCCCTCCACACCCCAACTCTTGTCCTTACCTCCCAGTAAGTTTTCAACACACTGTAGGTAGCAAACTGCCAATGCCACTAAGATTGTACTTGCAGAAGCAACCAGAGATGCTTCCTTTAGTTACCATTTTCTATGGCTTCTTCTCAGGCAACCAGGCTGATACTGCTGTCCACTTCCAGAAACTCACTTTTCCCTGATTCAGGGACCCCACCCTCCTTCCTGTTTCTTCGTGTTGCTTTCCTCCTTCCTGTTTCTTCCCAGCCCCCGTCACAATCTGGTTAAATGCACAGACTCTCAAGCTAGATTTCCTGGGCTCATAATCCTGACTTTATTACCTGCTAGTTGGATGATCTTGGTAAATTATATATCTCTGCACCTCACTTTCCTCACTTGTAATAGGGATAGTGACAGCAGATGGGGATGTTGTGAGCACTAAGGAAGCGTGTATATAAAGTTCTTAGAACAGCGCCTGGTGTGTAGTAAGTACTATATAAATGTCAGCTAATAATATAATTCACTGGTCTTTCTCCTTTTTAGCAATAGGTACTGGTGTTCTGTTCTCTACCGTTTCTTTTCTCTCTTCACATTCTTCCCCAGAACTATCTTTAATCACTTGCAAGATGTTAATTCTTATTTCTAGGCTGAAGACTCCTGATCCCTATCCTGAGTTGCCTCCTGGACAGTTCTACATGGAAATCTTGCAAACAAATCCAATCCAATATGCCCCAAACCAAGCTGACATTCTTGCCTCCTAATCTACTCCTTCCCCGGTATGGCATCCTCTAGAAACAGCAGCAGCACCCGCCAGGTTTCCTCAGAGTTATCTTTGACTTGCTCTCTCACTCAGGTACCACACTGGACCACACTGGACCAATCTATTCTACCCCTGGAATGTCTATCAAATCTGTTCCCTTTTCTCTACTCTCCCTGCTATCACCATGGGCCTGGCCCTCATGACTATCCCTAGACTATTAAGTGCTTTCAACCCTACCTGCTTCCTACCCCATCTTCCAGGCTGCCTCCAGAAAGCTCTTTCTAAAATACTTAGTCAAGTCATTCCCTTGCCTAAAACCACCAATGCTTCCATTCTGGCTAAAACACCGGATTTCTACTCATGCCCACTGCTGATCCTCTGTTCCCATGAATTGGTACCTAAACTATGGGACTGTCACATATGGTCATACAGGTTGTGCACTGCTCAAAATGCCCAGCCAAAGGGGCCAGTGGGAGCTCAGGTAGGGCTCACAAATTTGTGAGCTCCAGACTGTGTCCACTCAACAAAGGCATCTGTTTTATAACAGGCACAGTGTTTCCCTGAATTTGCAAGAGGTCAGAGCTGCCCTGCCAAGCTGTTTAGTATACTATTAATACAGTATTTATATTCATGCTTCTACATCTCTGCAGAGTAAAAGCACTTAAGCTCTGAAGCCGAACTTAACCATCCCCTCCTCTCTAGAGCCTTCTTCAACCCCTTTAGGCAGAATGAACTCTCTCTTCCCACTTCTTTTCTTCGTTGCAAAATAAATAAGATACTTATGGAAGAGCACAATGAAAGAGCTCAAAAAAATCCATATTAGAAAAAACAGTATTTGTACATCTGTGTTTCTTATTAAAAATTTTTCTATCCTGCTGGACTGAGTTTCTTGAAAACAGCTCTGTCCTTAGCTTACACATTTTTGTATTCTCCGGGTCCTAGCACATAGTAAACACAAAATAAGTTCATTGTTGTTGTTTTTTTAAATGAAAAGATGAATGAATGAAGCATTAGGTAAATAGTTATTTCTGTAAAGCCTTGTTTCTCAACTTCAGCACTATTGACATTTGGGTGGGATTAATTCTATGTTATGAGAAGCAGAGGAAGTTGTCCTGTAAATATTAGGATGTTTAGCAGTACCCCTGGCCTCTGCCCACTAGATACCAGTAGCGCTGCCCACCCCTAGTCATGATAATCACAAAACATCTCCACATCTCTAGACATTGCTAAATTTTTACTCTGAGGACTTAAAATCACTGCTTTAAAGAGCAACAAATGTGAAGTTCTGAATTACAAAACCTGCTGATAAGTCTCAGTGCCATAAGCTTACAGGGCACTTAGGAGCCAGAGGAGGGAGTCCCCTGGCAAGTGATAGTGGCAAAGGTTGCTTCAGGGAATAAAAGCAGGCATCACAGGGACTCCTAAGTTAACCATAGTTGGACACTGGACAGCAGACAGTTGGGCAAACAGGGGCTGGGGGTCTATGTTCCCTGCAGATATGTCTGGGGGGGCACACATGGTGTGCCGTGAGGAGTAAAGGAGGGATGCCCAGCCCCTTCCTCACTGTGGAGTCTCAGAAGTTAGAAGGCTGCAGAAATAAGTTACAAATGGGCATTCAGAGGCTACCAAATGTGTCTTGCAGAAGAGCTGGCATTATGGATAATCAATGCCAGAACGGGGCTCATAAATTACTAAATGTCTTAGTTAAAAAATGGGCACTAGACAGCCTGGATTCAAATCCCACCTCTGCCAGTATTAGCTGTGTGACCTTGGACTGAGTTACTTATTAGTTACTCGGTGCCTCAATTTCTCAAAGGTTATTCCTTTTCTTGGAAGGTATTCTCAGAAGCCATGAAACCTGGGCTTTTCCTAAGATGAAAGGGAGACCTAAGATTCCTTTGAACCAGATGGGACTAGATTTTAAACCAGAAGTGACTGCAAAGTTATTTGACTGGGCTGAGATATCAGGAAATCCCTCTTTACTCAGTGGAATGAAGAGGCTAGAATGTAAGGTTGGTAGAGGTTACAAAGGGAAAAACAACTCAAAACCTTTCTGAGTTTTTATTCCTCAGCCCAACTCTCTATAGTGCAAAGGATTCTAGGGAACAGATAGAATTTAGGAAACTGAGAAACCCCATCAATTATTACAAATGAAAAGTACCAGAAAATACTTCCTTTTAATGAGCTTCCACAAGAGATCTGGGGCACTGCCGCATGAGCTAATATTACCAAAATAAGTGTGTCTAAATCTAATCAAGTTTTTAGATCCAAATACCAGTGTACAGGTGAAATACAGGAGAAAATTACATTAAAGGTTTTCAAACTTTGCTATACATTAGAATCATTGGGGAGCTTTTAAAACATCCTGATATCTTGGCTGCAGCCAAAGTCAATTAAATCTGTCTCTTTGGGGTGGGACTCAGGCATCAATAACTTTTAATACTTTCTTGGTGATTCTAATCTGCAACTGAGTTTGAGAACTAATAAGTTAAAGATACTGAAAAGAAGCATTTGGCCAAATCCAGAATGTGAAACATTTCATTAAATGGAAGACCCAAGTTCCTCAACAAATAAATGGCATTTTTATAAGAAGGAGGGGGAGGGAAGGGAACTGTCATAGATTAAGAGACTGAATAGACTTATCAACCAAATGCAAATGGTAAACTACATTTAGACCTTATGAAAAAAATAACTGTGAAAAGACATATTTGAGAAATTAGGAGAACTTCAATACAAATATTAAGGAATTACTGTCAATATTGTTGAGTGTGATAATGGTACTATGGTTATGTTGTGATAAAAGTCCTGATTTGTAAGAAATTAACATTGAAGTATTTGTACTTTGGGTGAACTAAAACAATGTCTTGGTCTCCAATTTGCTGTAAAATGAAAGAAAGAGAAAGAAAGAAAAAGAGAAAGGGAAGGAGGGAATGAGGAAAGAAAAGAAAGTTAAGAGAGAGAGAAAGAGAAGGAAGGAGAGAGGAAAGGAAAGAGGGGAGAGAGGAAAAGGGAAGGAAAGAGAGGGAGGGAAAAGGAAAGAGAGGGAGGGAAAAGAAGAATGAAAGAAAATGTTCAAAAGATAATGGCTGAAACTGAGTGATGGGCATATTGGGGTTCATTATAATATTCTCTCTACATTTATATTATGTTTGACATTTCCCCCCCAAATTTTTAAAAATTTAATGAAATTCTACCTTCCTTCTTGAATAATACAGTCTAAAACCATTTAGTTAGGGTCAAGGGAGGTGAGAGAGAGGACTACAGCCCAACCCAGAGTGGATTTGGAGCCTAAGTAGAGTGAAGAGGGTGTCCACAGGGTGCAGAGAAGGAGGCTACGGCAGGAAGACAAAACTGATGCATTCCTATCATCTATTCCACAGACCCCATTCAGGCTTCATCACCTGTCCTATTTGGGGTCTAAGCCCAACTGAACAGAGTAAGAAGGCATGAGACTAGGAGATTGGCTGCAAACAGAAAGCCTGCAAATTAGTAACCAAATACATCTAATATTTAAATAGATATACTGAAGATAATAAAAGCAAGTTTTTTCAGAAAAAAATTACAAATATAGAAAAGAGAAAGCTAGAATGAACCCTGTAATATTGGCTTGGAATGAAGAGTGTTAGTATGAACTCGGTTTCTAATATTTATAGTTATATATAGACAGACACACACAATATACAAGTATATACATGTGTAACTCAAGCTAGGACTCTCCTGGAGGTTCAAAAACTGGCAGATCTCCAGCACTAAGCAAGACCCGAGATTTCTACTAACACCAGGGGTCCTAGTCTTTATTCCCTGTTAAAAACTCCTCTCGCTCCTTCTAATCTCCAACCAAGGAAAAGGTATCCCTGAATTTTAAAGTTTGGAAGTTTGAGCATCACAACACAAACCAGTGTGGATCTTTGCTTTGGCATAGGCTCTTCTTCAGAATCATATTTTTCCCTCCTAAAATATAGAAATCATCCATTACAAAGAAAATTGATGAATGGCACCACAATTCAAAGGAACAGTAAAAAAGTCAGTCACCATGACTAGTCACTAAAGATAATTTGCCACCATAGTTAGAGTAAAAATAATAATAGCAATTATTTAAGCCATGTTTACTCTGCACCTAGTACTATTTTAAGCACCTTACACATATTAACCCATTTATTCCTCACAGCAACCCAGCAAGTTAGGTGATATCATTATCCCCATTTTACAAAGCAGTAAAATGAGGTACAGAGAGGTTAAGGGACTGGTCAAAAGTTACAGCCAATAAGTGGCAGGATTCGAACAAGGCAATCTGACTCCAAAGTTCTGGCTCTTGATCAGTGCCAAAGAGTAATTTAAAGACCTTGGAACTGACCCTGTCTCCAGGCAGAACAAAAATGTAACGGCTCCCATTTTCAAGGCTTGTCTATATGTAACCCATGAATCCCGTCTCCAAACGACCTGAGGGACCGACCCAGACACCCGGAAAAGGCCCTAGAACAGGGACACCCGTAGTGGCCCCTACGCGGGCACACCCAGTACCACTGCGTTCGGCCACAGAGCGCCCTTCCGTCCCCCACGGCCTCTCCCAGGGGTCTCCCTCCCCAGGAGACGAGACTGCAGGGGACTGGTGAGGGAAGGGCTTCTCTTCCCCGCCTCCCTCACACCTGCAAACACACCCCTACCCGGGGACAAAAGAACAGCAGGACCCGCCGAAGGTAAGCCAGGAAGAAGACCTAAACCCACAGCTGGAAGTGGGCGCCCGATGGGCGTCTCCCACTCACCCCACACTCACAAAGTTTCCAAAACTAGCAAACCACCCGCAGGGCGGGACACAGAAGCCACTTCCGGGCCTCTCTAGCCGCCTGCCTGACAGACACTCTGTCGTTTGCTCCCTACCCAACGCGTCCTTCCCTCCCATCTTGCTAAAGACACTTCTAATCTCTCAGTATAAGTTCCTTAAAAGGAGAGAGAGTGACAGAGAGAAAGAAATTATTTTTCCAACTATAACAAGAGGGAGAAAAAGCAAGGTACAGAACTCTGTCTATAGTTTGCTACATTGGCTAATAGAAGGGAGTCAAAAGAATTGAAATTATATGAGCTTATGTAGTCACAAAGAAACCCTGGAAAAATACGTAAGAAAATTAATACCTGTGAGAGAAGAACGGTTACAAACTGGGTGAAAAGGGGTACAAGGGTGAGAAAAGAGTGTTACTGTAGGCATTTTAAATATTTTTAATTTTAGAGCTGATTGCATCACCTAATTAAAACATTCGTTATAAATACATAACTGGTTTATGGAGCCTACTGAATAGTTTACATAGAAAAGCCAAGATAACCTAACACTCAAGTTATGATGACTAAGAGTTTAGTAAGTTTGCTAAATTTTAAAAAATTCATATTCACCATTGCATTTCCCATCACCAACACAAGTCAGAAAATGTAATTTTTAAAATACAGCAATCACAGGAGCAGAAGATGCTTTAACGGGAACATTATAATGCTTTATTTATTACGGATAAATAATGGAGATATATACCATGTCTCTGTATATAAGAACTCAGTATGTCATTTTTTTCCAAAATTAATACACAAATTCAATGCAAAACCAATCAAAATCCCAATAGTGTGCTCTGTGGAATTTGACTAGTTGATTCTAACTTATATGGAATAATGAAAGCATAAAGAAGGTCCAAGGAAGTTTTTGAGCAATGAAGGAAGTTCAGAAATTTGCCCTTCCTGATAGAAAGATTTATTATAAATGTATAGTAAAGACAGTGTAGTATTGGCACAACGACAGACAAATAGACCAATGAAGCAGAATTGAGGACTAAGAAACAAACGTGTGTAGATGCTTGATATATGACAGAAGTTACATTATATATCAGTGGGGAAAGAAGGAGCTACTTCACAAATAGTACTATGATATTTGGATATATAAATGGAAAAATTAAATAAAATTGGATTTCTACTTCACATGTTCACAACAATCAATTCCAATAAGGTTAAAAACTTAAAAATCAAAAACAAATTTTCACGCTTTCAAAAGAAAATTTGGAATCATTTCTTCATAAACTCAAGTAAAGCAAAAATTTTTAAACTGTGCAAACGTACAAACTAGGAAGAAAAAATAAGTAAATTTGACCTCACAGAAAATTAAAACTAAGTAAAAAGACACTAGAAACTAGTGGAAAAGATAGTCAAAAGACTGGGAGAAGATATTTGCAACACATGTAGTCAACAAAGGATCAGTGCACGAAATGTATAATGAACATCTACAAATTTTAAAAAAGCCAGCAAGCAAACAGAAAAAAAAAAAGGCAAACAATTCCCAGAGGAGGAATCTTGAATGACCAATAAACATAAGTAAATATATTTAATCATTAATAATTAAAGAAAGACAAATTTTAAACCATTTCATATCCACACATTAGCAGTAATACTTACTGTTAATGTGACAGTTTTGAAACTCTCATACACAGCTGCTGATAGTATAAATTGGTACAGTCAGAAAGCAATTTTGAAATGCATAGTAAAGTTGAAAATGATACACACATTGGCCCAGCAGCTTCAAAGTATTTACTGTGTAGTAGCTCTTATACATAAACAAGAATGTTAAATGTGTGACTAATCTAGGCCAGACATAGTTTTAGGTGTTTAGGCCACAACAGCAACAAAAAATGCAAAGATTACTGCCTTTGTAGAGCTAATGTTCCAGGGGAGACTTACAAAATAAATAGATGAATGAATGAACACTAAGTAGAATAGATGCATAAACTAGAATGGAAGTTGATGAGCACTGTGATCACAAAAAGGAGAGGAAAAAAAAGAAGAAGAAAACAGAGAAACTAGAAGCCCTAGCATGAGAGGGGGCTAACGTCAGTATAAAATAGGAAAGAAATACAGTGTAAGTCCGGTGACATTTTGGCCAACATCTGAAGAAGATAGTTAGCCCTTCGCATATCTAAGAGTGTTCCTGGTAGAGGAAACAGCAAGGAAGCCAGGGTGGCTGAGGTGGAGTGAGCGACAGGGAGGGTACAAAATATAAGGTTAGGGAGGCAACAGGGGTCATTTCATACAAGCCCCAGTGGGCCATTGTAAGGATTGTAGCTTCTACATGAAATGGGGAGACTTTGCAGGGTTTTAAGGAAGAGAACAACATTCTGACTTAAATGATTACTCTAGCTGCTGTGTTGAAGATGTCCTATAAGGTAGCAAGGACGAAAGCAGGGAGACCAGTTAGAAATCTGTTGCAGGACTCAGTGGGGAGAGAGAATGATGTCTTGGACCCGAGGTTACACTTACCCGCCTTCCGCGGGAGTTCCCTGGGTCCCGGCAACGTAACGTGGAAAGTCCTTTCACTCCGGTGAAGCCTTCTGTCTTCAAGTCCCACATTCGAGCGCCACTTGCCGGGAGTTCCCCAGCGACAGGGTCGAAGACAGGGCGTACTGCAGGAATAAGAAAACAGACGGTAGAAGAGAAAGAGTGGGGTCAGGGCACTTGAGGCTTTTCCAGACCAAGAGTCTGAGAGCGATTCTTCATTCGTATTTATTCATCCCAAGAACAAAAGATCATCGTAAATCATACAAACACGTTCTAAAAACGTCCCACAGGCAAACAATGTTCTGTAGATTTCCATAAGGATTACATATCCTAAATATATCCCACAGACAAACTTTAAAGATTATTTATAAAGATTAAGATATTCAGGTGCACAATAATCTCAGCAAAGCTATTTCCTAGCCTAAAGCTAAACAAGAACATCAATTTGGGATTGCAGCCAGGCTAGTTTTCCAGCAGGTTGGGCATTCCTGATTGCAGTTTTCCATCCTGGGAGAGAAACTGTTTTCAGTTCCTCCTGCCCTTGGAATGTCCTTATCATTTGGAAAACAGCCACACCTGTGTAAGACTGTTATATCCACAGAGGTTCTTATGCCAGCAATATCCCTAGGTCACCCTAACATTTCTAAACTACCTCAACATTTGCCCCTTTTTGTTTAGCAGATAACTGATGAAGGAGAACCGCCATTGTCGCTATACATTGGGCTCTTGTTCTTTGCTTTTGGAGAGCTTGTCTCCAGACTAAAGGAAAGCATAAAAATACAATTAATACAATGCTTAGCAAAACTATGGCTGAACCGCCAAAAGCAGTTATTTGCTGGAATGAATTTAATCCATCTGTCACACTATCCAATAAATCTGAACCTGCAAGCAACTCTAATTTATGATTAAATGTATCTAAGATTTGTTGATGTAAATTTCCAGTTTCTAATGAAAGATTACATTGATTTAATAAATGTTTCTTAATATTTTCCCATGTGCTGGGATAGCTTAGAAATGTTAGGGTGACCTAGGGATATTGCTAGCATAAGAACCTCTGCGGATTTAACAGTCTGCATAGGTGTGGCTGTTTTGCAAATGGTGAGGACATTCTAAGGGCACGAAGAACTGAAAACAGTTTCTCTCCTGGGGCAGAAAACTGCTTCAGGACTGCTATCAGGAACAGCCAACCTGCTGGAAAACTAGCCTGGCTGCAATCTCAAACTGATGTTCTTGTTTAGCCTTAGGCTAGAAACAGCTTTGCTATGTAATGGGAATCTATAGAACATGGTTTGCCTGTGGGATGTCTTTAGAACATGTTTGTTTGTATGATTTACGATGATTCTTTGTTCTTGGGATGAATAAATACGAGTGAGGAATTACACTCAGGGCTGTTGGTCTGGAAAGCCTTAAGTCCCCGTGTTGGAGTAGCTTAGAAATGTTGGGGTGACCTAGGGAGATTGCTGGTGTTGAAACCTCTCCAGATGTGACAGCCTGCATGAGTGTGGCTGTTTTTCAAATGGTAAGGACATTCCAAGGGCAGGAAGAACTGAAAACAGTTTCTCTCCTGGGCAGAAAACTGCTCCAGGACTGTGATCAGGAACGTCCATCCTGCTATAAGACTGGCCTGGCCACAATCTCAAGATTTATGTTCTTATTTTGTTTTAGGCTAGAAATAGCTTTGCTGACGTTAATGTGCACCTGGATATCTTAATCTTTGTCAGTGATCTTTAAAGCTTACCTGAATGATGTGTACCTGGTTATTGTAATCTTTTTGGAAATCTTTAGAACTTGTTTGCCTGTGGGATATCTATAGAGCACTGTTTGCTTGTATGATTTAGGATGATCTTTTGTTCTTAGAATGAATAAATACAAGTGAGGAATTACTCTCGGGACTCTTGGTCTGGAAAACCTTGACTTCCCTGACCTCATTCTTTCTCCTCTATTTTCTCATTCCTGCTCGATGCCAAGCCCTGTCGGCTGGGGAATTCCCGGCAGAGGAGAAATAGAAACCAGTCCGTTGGGCTACCCTCCAAAGGCTTGGATTGCAGGACTCGTGCTCCATTCTTTTCTTTCCCCCAGTGCATAAGTCATAAGCCAGGACATTCTGTCCTAGCTCTGAGCTATGCCCACTTGAGGGAGGGGCTAACCTGGGTGCTATGGTCTGAATGTTTGTATCCCCCCAAAATTCATAGGTTAAAACCTAACCCCCAAGGTGGTGATATTAAGAGGTGGGGCCTTTGGGAGGTGATTAGGTCCTGAGGGTTCTGCCCTCATGAATGGGATCAGTACCCTTATAAAATAAAAAGGCTTGAGGGACCCTGTTTGCCTCTTCCACCATGTAAGGATACATAGATGTCACCATATCTATAAAGTAGAGAAAAGCCTTCACCAGACACCAGATTTGCTGCTTTCTGAATATTGGACTTCTCATCCTCCAGAACTGTGAGCAATTAATGTCTGTTGTTTATAATTACTCAGGCTAAGATATTTTGTCAGAGCAGCCCGAACAAACTAAGATATGGGGTAACATTAAATTGTTCTTTGATACTCATTTCAAAGTAGCCATTTTTGGCTTTGTGTTCATCTAATGTACTGCAACTTCTTAACTAGATTCTGGAATTCTCATAAGGGTATTTTGGTCCATATATCATTGTTAAATCAGTGCTTCCATGGGGAAACAAGGGCTGGGGCTTCCTATTCTGCAATCTTTTTGATGTCACTCTCAACCCAGAATTTTAAATCCAGTGGAAATGTTGTTCAAAAATAAGAATGAAATAGGCTGGGCGTGATGGCTCATGCCTGTAATCCTAGCACTCTGGGAGGCCAAGGGGGGGCAGATCGCTCAAGGTCAGGAGTTCGAAACCAGCCTGAGCAAGAGTGAGACCCCGTCTCCACTAAAAATAGAAAGAAATTAATTGGCCAACTAAATATATATAGAAAAACTTAGCCTGGCATGGTGGCACATGCCTGTAGTCCCAGCTACTC